>JACEIK010002372.1:77478-90776 GCA_018107945.1 Datura stramonium
ATGTTTCTAATTATAATATAATTATGTTATGACAAACAAATATCTTTGTAACTACGGAATAGCTTTCCAAACAAACTCTTAGTAGTTCATTAAATCCAAGAATTTGTGATGGCAGCGATAGCCTGCTATTTAAATTTGTCCTCGTTTTAAAATATCTTGTAAAACTAGATTCTTTTTGTTTTATAGAAAAAGCAAATTATCTTTCTCCTTTTTCTACATACTCCTCCAAAATTTTCATTAATCAATCACTTTCACACTCGATTTACAATCTCATCGCTCATTGCGCATGGTCCCATGATGATGCTTCAGTTTGGTAGCATATTTGTGCTTACCGCTTCATCAGCTAAAGCAACTTGTGAGATCATGAAAATTCAAGATTTGACCTTCTCAAACAAGCTCATATTAGCCATTCTTCTTCATTGATTTCTCATTATTACTGATAACCACAACATCTAGTGTTGAATCTTTGCAACCATATTAGTAGCAAAGGACATTACTATTATTCGTCCAAAATCTTTGATTGAACTCTCCAATTTAGCCTACTAAGTGTAAAGAGTTCGATATCATAGATTTGATAAATTATTGAATAGTGCATTCTTAAACTAGTGTTGTCAATCTGTCATGACTTGTGAACATTTTGGACAAAATAGGTAGAATGAAGATAGTACTAAGCCATGTCAATCTGTCATAACTTGTGAACAATTAAACACGATAGGTGGAATGAAGATAGTACTAAGTCATCTCAATCTGTCATATTTTTTAACAATTGAACAAGACAGATAAAAATGAAGATAGTACCAACTCGTGTCAATCCTCCATTACTTTAGAACAATTGAATAAGATAGATAGAATAAAGACAATACTAGTTATGCCAATTTGTCATGACCTAGAAATGTTGGAACATACAAAGCGATCACAACCTATCATGACTTGTAAATAATTTAACAAGATATATAAAATGAAGATAGCATCAAGTATTGTCAATCTGTCATAACTAATCAACAAGTATATCAAAAATTGTCTTTCAATATGGGTTATCGATCATGATCCCACGGGGTCCTTCTAGTTTGTTCTTTGTGATCACGATATACCTTGTCGCGATCGCGATGAAGGATACTGCCATATATAAAAACTAACTTCGGGATTTTATTTTATTTTAAGACATTTTGAGGGGTTTTGAGCTCTACTTGGTGCAATTTTTGGAGAGAAAATCACCATTTAACTTAGGGTAAGCTTTTGAAACTCATATTTGATTATACACTATGACTACCCGTGATACTCAAACCTTTAGTCATCGATTTTGAAGTGTAAAATTGGTAAATTTAGCCCTAGGTTCTAGAATGTGTATTTTGAGGATTTGGAAGTTGAATTAAAGTCGGATTGAGGAAATAATTATATACTTGGAATCCTTAGGTCATGGGAAATCTATTATGAAATCAATTTTAGATTTTGACTCCGAAACTTGAGTTTGACCTTTTATTGATTTTGATTGAATTTGACCTAGGCCGTTTCTTAAATTATAAAATATATTTATTTGTTTCATTTAATATTTGTTGAGTTGCTTTGTTTTGAATCTTAATTCAAGATCTTATAAAGTTTTGATGATTGACAAATAATATACAAATTGATAGTCAATGTACAAAAAAGATGGACAAAGATATACAAGAACTATATCCTTAGCAGATCTCCAAAAGGAACTGGTGAAGTTGACAACACTAAAGAGGAATTGCTAAGAGAACCAGGTCCTTCAGAAAAAAACTGGAGACTGTTTGATTTACGCAGGAGAAGTTATTCCAGACTTAATCTAAATTCTCTAAGGTACTGAAGTTCTAGACATGAAAATTCTACCATAATTGAGCACATGAAAATAGCTTTAAACAAGGAGAAGTTGGTCGACTCCAAACCAAGTCAAACAAGGATTAGTTTCTTGAAAACTCTTGAGCCAAGTCTTGGTTGGATTTGGAGAAATATAAATGACTATTCTACTCCTATATAAAGCATTACATTGATGTTTTATGAGGTAACCACATTAGAGAGAAATAAAGAGAGAGATCTATTCGAGAGCCTGCTAGAAGAAGAGTCAAATATTATAACAAGAAGAACATGTTCCTATAAAGTGTTATTCATATTGTTCTTGAGTTGTAATAGTTAGATTATCGTGGTTCCATAAACTGTACACTTATTACTTTCATAATAATTTCTAATAGGTGTTGGTTTATGTTGTAAAAGAGACTTCTTAGACTAGGTAGAGTCTTTAAAGGAGTTGGAGATTGTACCAACAAGTAGGGAGAATTATTCAGAATTGGGGTAGGTGTTATTAGAGTTAGTTCCTTAGGTGTACAAAGAGTTGTAACTTTAAAAATGCTTGAGTTATAGTGGAAAGTTTGGAAAAATCCTATTGGAGATAGATTGTGGTTTTTGCCTCCTCAAGCAAGAAATATTTCACATAAAAATTCTTGTGTTGATTTATTATTTCACAAAATTCTTCTTGCATAGTTGCTGAAAGAGCCCGATTCTTTTAATTTATAGGCAGCAACAAAATAACAATTGATATCAGAGTAGGTTCTTTCAAAAAGGCTAACACCTTAAAAATAAGAGATGGCTACAACTCCAAAAATTCAAGAAGGTCAATGAATCACAAGGTCATCATATTTCAACAGAGAACATTATCAATGGTGGAAGTTAAGAATGCAAGTCTTCTAATGGTTGAAGGCATAGAAGTTTGAGATATAATTCAGGATGGTCCTAGGATTCCTAGAGCCTAGAGTAAAGCAGGAAAAGGAACCAGTCCCATGATCAAGGCTCAATACATGGAGGATGATATTAAAGAGATACAAGTAGATGCCCAAGCTAAGAAAATTCTTCTGTGCGGTTATTGGACCCACTAAATAGGATCAAATCCTTCCGTGTGACACTTCAAAGAAAATATGGGATACTCTTCAAGCTAACTATGAAGAAATTCCAAGAACCTATGCTAGAAAAGGAAAGAATAGGCAGTCCATGCTAAACATGGAAAGATCAAATTCTGAAGAAAGCATGACACTAGTGGCACAATCTGACTCTGAAGATGAGATGACAACATTGAGGTAAACTTAACTAAAATAAAAAGATTTGTACCTTTTCCATGAAGAAACTGAAGTGCATAGCGCACATTACTGTTGATGCCTTGAAAAGTCTACACATTAAAAAGGAAAAAATAGATGAATACATACATCACTCTTGAGAAGGAACTCAAGAACCTGGGAGAGTGTAAAGAAACCCTAAAAAATATGAATAATTGTCTTAAGAACTAGGTTCTCTCAATAAGTAAAGAAAACTATAGTTTGAGGCTGAGAAAGAGAAACTCCTAACTGTATCTATAAGAGAAAAGGATCAAGTTGAAGACATTCAAGAGAATCTTTAAAATGTTAGGGATTTCAAAAACCTATCTCCACACAGATAATAAAAGAAAAGGGTGTTTCAACAAGAATTAAAAAGGGCTACAAATGAAGTAAAAAGAGGACTTAGATGAAACATGTCCTCACAAGCACTAATATCTGTACATGAAAAGCACACCAGAAATAGACAGGTACTGGGATCCAAAAAGACAAAATCTCCATACAATCTCAAGAGCATATATGTCTCTATTCCATAAATCATTTACGCACTTATTGTGGAAATAATGGACACCGCAGGGATACATGCACCGTTAGATTTAAAGCAATTGAAAAGAGCATGTAATATATAGAGAGAAGTACATCAAAGGAAAGGATCCTTTCCTAATAAATGCAAATCTTCTAAGATGGACTAGAAGATATTCAACCTATCCTTCTTCCAGACAAAAGGATCCCAAGTATATTTAGGTTCCTAGTTACAACTGCTGATTTTGTTAAAGAAGGACTTAATTGAGAGAAAACAAGAATATGTATGGTTGATATGGACACATGGCAAGATAAAAAGAGACAATTTCTCTCACTAAAAGCCTAATATGGAGGCAGTATGAGATTTGTGCTAAATAAAAGAAATCTCACTCCCATGGAGCAGAGAATGGTGAATCTTGACAGAAATATGTATCACAGGAGCACAAAAAAAGGAACCAAGACCTATCATCCCAAATGTTATTGGGAACCTAGTTCTATGAAGGAAAAAGGTGCCCCCTCTGAAGAATCAACAGAAAAGTCCTAAAGCATACAAAAAACTAGAATATGCAAACATCCTTGAATTGAAAAAAGTCAATCAACAGTTAATGAAGATGAGAAGACCAACAGATAAAGAGTGCCACAAGCACAAACAAAAAGATAAAGCAAGAATCATAGCTCATCTAAAGAATAAAACCTTAAGCCTTTTGAGTTCACAAAAAAGAATTAGGATTGCGAAGTCAACTGAATAAAGTATAACATTTTCCAATCAGGTCAAAAATTATAAAATTCAGATTCTATGAAGACAAAAAACAATAATGATCTTCAAGAACTCTGAAAAGATAAGGAGAAGAAAAGGCTTGTAAGAGGATATTGATGATGAAGAGAATGTGGAAATAAAGGAGGGCTTACAGAAGAAAATGATCTAAAGTAGATCCATACAAAATACATAGCTATAGATTTGAATCAAGAACTTCGTAAGAACCCAAATAAGAAATTGATTCTCTAAGAAGATGAATATGATGTGCAGACAAGAGGACAATTGATTAAGAAGAAAAACAGTAATAAATTAGGTACCTTAACCAAAATCAAGGAATTATGATTGAAGTACAGTTCATCAGAAGAAAAGGTAGGATATATGTTGATGAAGAAATAAAGATCACATGAGAAATAATTGAAGAGACTAAAATGAGGAAGATGAACCGGGTACAACAGATTTCTTCAAAACCTTGGAAATGATTAATGAGTGAGGCAGATCAAGAACACTCTTGATTTTTTATCTTGGGTGTATTTGTACACCCGCTTTCCACATTTTGCCCATGTTTTGCCTTATTATGAGAATGATATTCACTTACAATTACGTGTTTCAATTGATAACTCTTAATTGTGAACTAATGAAAGTGATGAGATGACTTGCTGGTAAAAATGATAGAAAATGATCCAGACGAAGATAACGAGGACAATACTAATCATTAGAACACCATAAAAGAGTGTTCGGGCAAAGTTAGGTGGGGGCCTTAAGAGGTGCAGCCTGCCAAAGGTGCAACTTCATAAGAAGTTTTGACCCAGCAGGCCAGCGCAATAACAGGCACGACGCGCTAGATAGGAAACTTCAAAAGAATTTTTAGCTAGAAAGCTAGCGCTTTAAATGGTGCACAGCTAACTAGAGGCTTTTGACGGAGGAAAAAACTGCAATAGGCATGATGGTTGGCGCACCACCCGTACCCCAAAACTCCAGAAGGATTTTTATTCAGTAGGTAGACGCCATAAAGGGCGCGACGCGCTAGGAAGAAAACCCAGCCAGATGGTCTGACACAATTAGGAGCGCGATGCGCCAAGGTCAATTCGGATCGGGAATTCTCAAGTCATGTAATCCAAGCCCAATTAGGATAGAAGGGTAATTTCCTAGAACTATATATATCCCCTTTGGACGTTTTTGAAGGTGGGTCGCTATTTTATCGAAGGGTAAGAGGCAAGAGAGGATTCACTATTAGGTTTCTCCTTCTTTTTTTTTTAACTTTTTTAAGTCACTATCTTGTATGTTTAATTCGAATTCTTGCATTTTTTACATGAACATAAGTAGCTACATACCCTTGTTTTGGGGTTATGGCCAAAATCATGAGTATTTTAGTTGATTATTGAATTGACAAAGTTAGTTTCATAGTGGTTGTTCTTATAATCTTATTTTTACTATTTTAATGCTTGATCACCATTAATATACGTCTTTAACCTTGTTGTGAACTCGATAGAAGAATTATCAAGATAGAACGAAGAATACAGGGAGCAAGATCTCTTATTAGAAGTGATTTGAGACTAGGATAGACATATACCTAGAACTCCTTGCTTGGTTACAAAATGGGAAAATAAATAAATGCGTTTAGATTGGTTATCACATCCTCGCTCAACGATGTAGTTGTGGCACCAATTCGAATAGTTGATTAGAGGCTTAACTATCTATAATCATAATATCAACCCTGTAAATCAACAACCAGATGAACTAACCAATCAAGGATATTTGATACTAGATATGAATGTTGTTTAAGGTCATAACCCTGGAATTCATATAAATAATGATCACAACCATTTACTTGCTTATTATCTCTACTTTTGTCTTAGTATAAATAACAAATTCAAACACTCTTGGTTACTTTTCACACTTAACAAAATTAGCAGTAATTGAACGAACGAGAAATTGCTAAATCACCAGTCCCTGAGGGATCGATATTTAGATTTCACAGTCCTATACTACTTGTCGATCATGTACACTTGTGTGTGTGTCTGGACGCAATAAGTTTTTAGCGCCGTTGTCGGGGACTAAGAAGTTGGTGATTATTTTATTTGTCTTTTACTATTTTTTTTGTGTTGATGACTTGATCTTAATCGTTGATTCCACAGGTAAAATTTTTGCGACTGCGATAAGTTGGTAATATTAAGAGAAATAATTGAACCGCATCTTGAACCTAAAATATTATTCCATCAAGAAAGAAGTTGTTCTATATCCAATCCAGTAGGTTCAGGATCGGGAAGTAGCTATCCAGGATCGTGAGACTAATCTAGTGGAGATGGCAAAATAGAGACCTGTCCACGAAGTAGCAATCCCACTCGCGAATAATGTTACCTCAAGCATTCATAGACTAGAAGTTGGAGGTCGATTCGAGCTCAAGCAGAATATGGTGCAATTGTTGCACACCGGTAGGCAGTTTACAGGCCTGTTACATGAAGACCCCCAACAACATATCCAGAATTTCTTGAAAATTGGTGATACTTACATATTGCTTTAGTCTCAGCCGATTATGTAAGGCTCACTCTTTTCCCATTTTCATTGTTGGGAGAAGTTAAAAGATGATTGAAGGCCGAGCCACAAAACTCCATCACTACAATGATTTGGCTCAGAAGTTTCTTATTTGGTTCTTCCCATCTGGGAAAACTGTGAGTTTGCAAAGTGAAATCTTGAGCTTCAAGAAGAGAAAGGGTGATAATCTATACCAAGCTTGGGAAAGATTCAAGCCTCTTCTTAGAGATTGTCTACATTATCATTAGACGAATGAGGTATTGGTGCACACGTTCATAGAGAGCCTTGAGCTGCACACAAAGATATTGTTGGATTCAACGATAGGTGGTTAGGCATTAGAAAAAATGTATGATGAACTATACTTCATTTCCAATTGAATATCGCAGAGAAACCTAGAATGGAACAGAGATGGCTTAAGGGCAGTAGTGAAGAGAGCAGCAGGTGTATTACATGTTGATAGCTTCACTATATTGTCCGCACAGCTAGCCACTATGCAGAATATGATGAATACATAATTCAGAAACCTGAGTTGAGGTATGAATCAAGCCCTAGTTAATCCTTCGCAATAGGTCCAGGCGTGGTGCAAAATTTGTGGGGGAAGTGATCATTTAGCAGGGCTATACAAAGCGAATCTGAACTCGGTAAATTTTGTAGGTAACACATAGGGAGGCGCAAATCAAAACTTTGGCAACACCTACAACCCCAATCAGCGAAATCACCCAAATTTTTCACGAAATAGAAACCAAAACCAGTTTAGGAATCAAAAGGCAAAATCAACAGAATTATCAACACCAAATCGCATGGAAGCCAGTCCACTACTCAGGCCAACAATATTGAGGAGATGTTGAAGAAAATAATGGTTGACCAAGCAAATATGGCAACAGACATGAGAAATCAAGAGCTTGCAGTCAGAAATCTAGAAAAGAAAATAGGGCAGCTAGTAGGAAACTAGAATACAAGGTCTCAGGGAGGCCTGCCTAATGATACTAACCCAAATCCAAAGTAGGTGAATGTTTATATGACCTATAATGGTAGAGAGTTTGAGGAGCTTGTGCCAAAGAAAGGTTTGCAAAAGAATATTGAATATGAAGAAGCTGGAGTGAAGCCCGAGAAAAAGGTCAAGGTGAATGATGCACCATCCAACATAAGGCCACCACCTCCTTTACCGCAGAGACTGAGAAAGCAGAAAGAAGATGTAGGTTACAAGAAGTTCCTTGATTTACTTAAATAGGTTCACATAAATATCCCTCTTATATATGTGCTATAAGAGGTCCCAAAATATGATATGTACATTAAGGACATTGTGGCGAACAAGAGGCGGTTGATAGAATATGCCACTGTGGCACTCACTGAAGTGTGCACCTCAAGGATTCAGAACAATCTACCAATCAAAATGAAAGATACCTGAAGTTTCACAATTTAGGTGACTATAGGGAAGAAAATCATAGCTTTAGCCTTGTGTGACCTTGGAGCCAGTATTAACTTAATGCCATCATCCATCTTCAGGAAGTTGGGCTTGGGCACACCATACCCCACTATTATTATTCTATAGTTGGCTGATAGATAGTTGGCAAGACCTGAGGGCATCATCGAGGATATATTAGTGCAGGCCAGGTCCCTTATCTTCCTTGTAGACTTTGTTATCTTGGATTTCGAGCCAGACTCGAAAGTTTCATTTATTTTGGGATGTCCCTTTTTGGCTACGGGGTGAGCACTCATTGATGTGGTTGTCCGACAATTGACCATGAGGGGTCATAATAAGTTGGAGGTGTTTGATGTATACAAAGCAATCAAGCTTCCAACCATTATGAAGATTTATCCGCCATCATAGTGTTGGAGGTTGAGCTAGAGCTTCCCCTTGTCATATATAGGGAACCATGGAAGAGGCATGTGTGAATGATGATGTTGGTGATGATTCTACTAATAAGATGTTGGATAACCCAAAAGTCCCAAGGAGTTATTTCTGTCACTCTTGTTTTGAATTTCTTTCATAGCACTAGGGATAGTGCTTTAGTCTAAGTGTGGGGTGGGAGATGGGGAATTTCCCTGATTGTTTATAGTACATTTCTTCTGAGGATAGGTTTCTAAGATTTTATTTTCAGTGCTTTTCCTAAGGATAGTCCCTTTTGTACAGATTAGATATTTTTTAGGTGTCAGTCGTAGGTAGTATGACTTCTCAATGATGGACGGATGACAACCGTTTTAAGAGAAATTAGTCACAAGATAAGTGTGGGGTGAGAAACCGCCTCTAGTTGCACTCTTGAAACTCCACTTAGGTAGAAGATACGCTTGCATTATCCATAGTCAGCCCCTTTGATCCATATGAGCCTATTTCTTTAAGTAACCACATTATAAGCTTATCCGCTTTGTTTGTATATCCCAGGTTGATTTGATCCAAAGAAGTCCTAATGCACTTTGAAAAAGGTGACAGTGAGAATTGGGATTGAAAAATAAAGTTGAAAAGGGGAATGGAGATGTGGGAAGAAAAGAGTGCCCATGTGAAATAAATTTGTGATTGTTGCTAGTAGGAAAGAAAACAGAATATGAAAAAAAGAGAGAAGTTAATTGTTTTGATTGTTCTTGAAGTGAAAGTGTGTGTGTGTGTGTGTGTATGTATATATGTTGCTAGCGACGTAGAAATTGAAGAAATGGCATTGAAAAAATGGGGGTCGTAAAGGAAGCTTAAATATAAGTTAGGAGAGTGAGGTTGGTACAGGATAAAGAGTGAAAGAGTTGAAGTTGATGTCTCAAAGTGTTTAGAACTAGTAATCACTATTTGTCAGATAATTCCTACCCATCCCTTAGCCGACATTATATTCCATGAAAGTCCTTTTGATCTTTTCTATATATATATATATTTCTAGCGATATAGAAATTGAAGAAAGAGAATTGAAAAAATGGGGGTCGTAAAGGAAGCTTAAGTATAAGTTGAGAGAGTGAGGTTGGTACAAGATAAAGAGCGAAAGAGTTGAATTTGATATCTCAAAGTGCTTAGAACTAGTAGTCACTATTTGTTAAATAATTCCTATCGATCCCTTAACCGACATTACATTCCATGAAAGTCCTTTTGATATTACTCTATTAATGCTTGTTAGATGGAACATCACACTAAGGGAAACTTATGATATGTTTTGTATATTTTGAATGTCTTTGTGAGAGTGAGTATGTCTTGTTTATATGCCCCTACTAATTGTTATGCATACATGCGAGCAAGGGGACACTACTAAATAATAAGGGCACAAGGTGGCAAGAATTTGGTGTACTATGTGTTACATTATTTATGTATGATCATGTTGACCTTGATTTTTCTGAAGAGTCAGTTTTGGAGGTTCTGTAGTTTCAAGTGATTCTGATACCAGAATTCTATAAATGCACATTGAGTGAATTATCGGCCATGATTAAATTGTCTTGTTAACTTGAGCGTGAGTTGATAGAGCCAATTAGTGTTTTTTTGGTGAAATCGTGAATGTGTATAGTGAGTTGTTTGAGGACAAACAAAGGTTCAAGTGTGGGGTGGTGATCTTGGGTATATTTGTATGCCCGCTTTCTATATCTAACCCAAGTTTTTCCTTATTTTGAGAAAGATATTCACGTACAATTATGTGCTTTAATTGAATAACTCTTGATTGTGAACTAATGAAAGTGATGAGATGACTTGCAGGTAAAGTGATGGAAAATGATCTGGACGGAGATAACAAGGACGATGCGAATTATTAGAGCAACACAGAGGAGTGTTCAGGCAAAATCAGGTTGGGGCCTTAAGAGGCATGATGCGCCAGAGGTGCAACTTCGAAAGAAGTTTTGATCCAGCAGGCCGGCGCAATAATAGGCGTGGCGCGCTGGAGAGGAAACTTTAGAAGAACTTTTAGCCAGCAAGCTGGCACTTTAAGTGGCACGCAGCGCCCGACTGAGGCTTCTAACAGAGGAAAAAAACTATAGTAGGAGCGATGTTTGGCGTGCCGCACCTACCCCAAAACTCCAAAAGGATTTTTATTCAACAGGTAGACACCATAAGGGGCGCGACGCGCCAGGAAGAAACCCAGCAAGATGTCCTGCCGCGATTAAGGGTGTGGTGCGCCAAGGTTAGTTCGGTTCGAGAATTTTCAAGTCATATAATCCAAGCCCAAGTAGGATAGAAGGGTAATTTCCTAGCACTATATATGTCCCCTTAGGACATTTTTGAAGGGGGGTCACCATTCTATTGAAGGACAAGAGGCAAGAGAGGATTCATCATTAGGTTTCTCTTCTTTTTACTTTTCCAAGTCACTATCTTGTATTTTTAATTCAAATTCTTGGGTTCTTAATATGAACATTGTCATGACTGTGGATGCAACATGGTGCCTAGAACCATAAGTGACCCTAAGCTAACTCACGACATAGCATAATCCTAGCATACTATATCTTACAAGAAATTCTAAGTGGGAACTATCTGTGAATTAAAAATTTTTGTCACGATCCGAACATAGGCCTGGATCTAGATACGAAACTTAGAACCATAAAGGGCTCCAAGTCGACTCATGTCATGAATATAAAACTGAAGCTCAACATAAATAAGCGGAAAACGAAATTCTGAAATAGTGGAAGTTTGAATAATAAACCTTTAAACTACTGAAATCACAAAACACAAAAGCTAAAGCTAGAAATGCAAACTATGCCTGCAAAAGCCTCTACATACTGACAAGCTGATGGGACAACACCCCCAACTAGCTCACTAGAAGTTTAAAACTAAAAATGACAATAGCTCAACTATCTAACGGTCCTCGAAGGATTAGGACTCACCAACAAGCTGTCTAGACTAAATTTCTAAAAATTGGCTAGTAGCGAGACTAACCCTGAATGTTAGAGCTTGTATCATGAAACGATATAGTATATAGTATGCGATCAATATTTGGAATGTACTGAGTATGCAAATTAAGTAAAACAAGATAAATAAGTAGAATTGAAAACATGCATAATATAAGTCATATCATTATAAGATTCTGAGAGTAAGGACTGCATGCCGATATCTGAAAACATGATAAACATAGCTGAAACAAAAGACTCAAAGCTGAAACTTATGATCATAAGTAAAACTGATAAACTGAACATTGGGTCAAATCTGCTGAAAACATAATATCATAGCTGATGAACATGCATAACTGAAATCATAAGGAATAATGAGAGACTCGTCATGTAACTGACATAATCACGATAGAGATTACGTGATCCCAACTATTACACTCAAGTGGGTAGAGTCGTCCAAAGACTTGCAGGGTTAAAGGCGCTACCATGATATCGATATCAAGCTGAAGGCCCCTTGGGGGCAGGGAAAGTTCACAATGAAGGTCCCAATGAATCTAAATAAACCTACATTGGCGCATAGTTCTGAGGCTCGGGGTTTAGTGGACCCCTAGCCTACTCGGTGCTAGACACTACTTCCAAAAAATATGCATATGCTCTCCATCATTTTTCAATGAAGATGAACCATCATTTTTCAATGAAGCTGATCATGAAATTACACACATAGTCTAAAATTTGAACATGGAGAGCCTTGGCTCAAAACATACCACAAGCTGAAAGTGGAAGTCTAGACTCCAAAACCATGTGGTAAGCTAACATTATAAACTTGAACTAAATCATGAAAACATACTCAGATCATGTAGGCTTGCCCAAACTTTAACATTCTTGAAATAGACTTGGTAGTCAAAAATCGTGTATTCATACATGGGTAATTCATAAATATTCTTTCATACTAAACATCTCATCATGCTTGAAAACATATATCATAATCTTAAGCTTTCATGAAACTTGCATAATTGAGCCTAGTAATTTCAAAACTGGAAATCATGATTTTTAATTCAAATTAAGTATAAAACATGTCCATGAATCGTAAAATATCATTTTAAACATGAAGGGAATTGACCCATAATCAAATCATAGAGAATTTTATGAAATTGGATTAAAACTCCATAAGATCATAGACTTGACTTTAAGATTTTAATTCATGAACTTGAGAAGAAATTAGGGCATGAGAGTGAATGGAATCTCTCATTCATAGCCTTACATACCTGGGAAATCTGATTCTACACTCATCCTTGAAAGCCTAAGAGATTTGGGGGAAAACTAGGAGAATTCTTAAGCTTGATCTTTAATAAATACTCTAATCTTGCATACATGGGAGAAAATGACTTAAAATAGGCTAAAAACTCTTAGAACCCTCCTAATAGAGCTTAAAATGACGTAGTTTAGGGATTAGAAGCTTAGAAATTTCGAAAACACCCTTACTAAAATCGCAGGAAAAAGGACCCTGCCAGTCCTCAGGAGGGAACTCACTACTCGTGAGGTACTGAACGACTCGTGATGTACTACTCGTGACCTCCACTAGTGTTACACCCCGTAAGATTCCCGGC
>JACEIK010002372.1:115339-143348 GCA_018107945.1 Datura stramonium
CCATAGAAAATAGCTCTTAATTATTTCTTTTTATCAAATTTAGTCTTCTCCAATAAATGATTTATAGAAATTTTTATGAGAGATAAAGGGAATAATTTAAAGAATAATTTAATTAAACCCTTTTCAATTAAAATTATTTTAAAAAATGGTTAATGCATTGAAATTTAGGACGCATTTGGTACGAAAGGAAATGTTTTCATGAAAAATATTTTCCTCGAAAATGTTTTTTCAATAAATAAACGAGTTTCTTACTTATTTTCTAGTGTTCGGTGAGTAAACAAAAAAATAATAAATATTATAATCTAATATAACACCGTAAAAATAAAATAAATTATGATTGAAAATTCAGATGTGTCAAAGGTAGGATTGGTCAAGGATGAGACTCAAGGCATTGGATGGAGTGGGAAGGACTACCTGTGGTGTGTCCCTACTTTCATTAGCTAAACATTTTCTTTAGCTAACTTATTTTCATATAAAAAATATTTCATTAACTAAACATGAAAAAATGGAAAAACATATCCGTACCAAATACCTATAAGATAAACCTTAACACACTTCAATTCAACTGAGTTGATAGGTTTTTGAAAATTCTCTGACACCTCTGGTTATCATTGTTCACTTTTTGTTCATTTTTGGTGCAAAAGAACCTTGTAAGTTCAGCCGAATTCATTGCAGCTCTTGGCTAGCTTTAGATTAAATTCATGCACCAAAATATATATATATAAATATTCATCTTTTGCCTTGAAGGTTCTACACAGACTGATAAAGACACCAGAAAACAATTTTAATTAAATTTCTCTTGTTCCCATGTCAGCACAAGTGTTGATCTTACATCTGTGTGTCAAAAATGCGGTGGAAAATATATATATAAATATTCATCTTTTGCCTTGAAGGTTCTACACAGACTGATAAAGACACCAGAAAACAATTTTAATTAAATTTCTCTTGTTCCCATGTCAGCACAAGTGTTGATCTTACATCTGTGTGTCAAAAAATGCGGTGGAAGAATTTCATGCGTGTATAAATATGGGATATGTTCAAGAATTTCATTTGAGCTACTGGAACCTTGAAGAAACAACAAGAGTAACACTACTCTGCCATGGCGAGAAGTAAAGTTTTCTAAACTCTGTTCCCTTCATTATCTATTTTATTCGTCTCAATTAATTTTACGGGATATCTAGCACATGTATTAGATAACTCTCCGTCCATTTCATTATCTATGTTATGTATTTCTTGGGTTAAAAACTGTGATAAGGAATGTCTGCAGTGTTCTTTTCCTTCTTTAATGCTGTTATCTAGTTGTAAAGATTGGATTTTTGAAGTTTGGAGAAGATGTTAACATGGGAAATTCTCTGAATTACTTTTTGGAGTGGGGGTTTGAATTTTCTTGGATTAAAAGAGGAGGAATTCTGGTCCCCCCTCTTTTTTTTTAAATTTCTTTTTGTTTTGTTTTTCTGTCAAGTTGAGGTTTTTCTTCTTGAATTGATCTCTGGGTTTCTGAATATCTCTACTTAAGAGTGTTTCCACTGAAAATCTATGTAGTCCTTGCTTTTTATGGATTAGGCTCAGGGGAGATTGATTAGGCTAGAAATATGTACTTCTGAACGGTGATATCATGAAAATTGGGAATAGTTCACTTTAAATTGATGCAAATAATTTCTCTGTTGCAAGATGAAATATAAGAACTTTGATAGGTTGTATGCTGGTGTGTTTGGTAGATTTTGGGGGCTATATGCCGCGCCAAGGCATATATAGAGAGAGATTTTGATCTATACATGCAGTGTAATTTTATTGTATACACAGCATGATTTTCTGTCGCCATGGGCTATATGCTTATAATACTCTGATTAGAATTACTTCAGCAAGACTTGCAAAAGTAGACTACTTGCATGGTCACTGGAATTGCTTTTCTGGTTGTAGGACCTGCTAGGTGTTATCGCCAAATAAAGGGAAAGCCCTATCCAAAATCGCGATATTGTCGTGGTGTGCCTGATCCTAAGATCAGGATTTATGACGTTGGCATGAAGAAAAAGGGGGTTGATGAGTTCCCGTGCTGTGTGCATTTGGTTAGTTGGGAGAAAGAGAATGTGTCAAGTGAGGCACTGGAAGCTGCACGTATCGCGTGCAACAAGTACATGTCAAAGAATGCAGGAAAGGATGCTTTTCACCTGAGGGTCAGAGCTCACCCTTACCATGTTTTGCGCATAAACAAAATGCTGTCCTGTGCTGGAGCTGATAGGCTCCAGACAGGTATGAGGGGAGCATTCGGCAAGCCTCTTGGCACTTGTGCGCGCATTTCTATTGGCCAAGTGCTGTTGTCTGTTAGATGCAGGGATTCAAACTCTCATCATGCCCAAGAAGCTCTCCGTCGTGCAAAGTTCAAGTTTCCTGGTCGCCAGAAAATCATCGTTAGCAGTAAATGGTATTGCTTTATTGTCTTGTTCCTGAATTCTGCCTCCATATCGGATCACAACTCTTGTGATGTTAATAGTAAAACAGCTTTTGACATCCAGTGTTTAGATTTGACATAAAGGTTTCTGCGAAGACACAGGATTGTTGTAAAATCTCGACACTCTTCAGCCTTGTAATATGGTTCTTATACCTGCATTCTCTTGCATTTCAGGGGGTTCACACCTTTCAAACGTACCGATTACCTGAAATGGAAAGCCGAGAACAGGATCGTGCCAGACGGTGTCAATGCTAAGGTTCGACATTCATTTCTCTTCCCCGAATAGAAATCCCCAATCTGGCAATTGTTAGTTTAGAATGAAGAATGTAAAGTGTCCTTTACTCCGGTAAAAAAGCGAGACTTTACTAAACAAACAAGAAAGGCTCTTTAGATCAACGACTAAATTTCCTTCTCTGCTGCATTCATTATATAACATAATCATCACATTCTATCTGGTATTTTTGAAACATGGTCAGCATTGTAGATGTAGTTGACTTCATACTTCTGTTCCTTTCTTTTTTGTTTGGTTTGCAGCTCCTTGGCTGTCATGGACCTTTAGCAGCAAGGGAACCTGGACGAGCATTTTTACCTGGGACTGTTTGAGACTGATCATGGTTCTTGATACATTCAGACAAGGAATACTATGTATAATATCATATGTTGTTTAGTAGCTAGTGTAGTTCTTTTAGCTCTCTAGGAAGTATAATATTTCGAAATAGAGGAGTTAGTTTTAGGCTAAGTTACTAGAGCTGTTCAAAAATGTTGCCGCACTCACATCATACTCTAAAAAGGCACTAGTTTAAGATTCAACATGCACCTATCAGCACAAGCAACATAGAGTGTTAGGGGCCTTAGCTTGTACGATGTATTTGTTTGGCCTATTCTCTTGTTATGTCTATATTCATGTTAGCTATACAGCTATCAGTAGTGTGTTGTCTCAGTTATAATATATGGAAGTATGAGCTATGACTATAGTTGCTTGTTCCAAACAGCAAAAGAATACTTGTTTGATTCTGTTGTTCTTTAATAAGAATCTGTCAGGTTATCTTCTTCTTTTACACAACAACAAACTCAACCCCACAAAGTGGGGTCATGGAGAATAGCGTGGACGCAGATCTTACTCCTATCTTTACACATCGCGTAGAGAAGTAGTTTTGTTGCATAATTGAACTTAAGTCACAACCTCATGATGTTGAGAATTGAAACTGAAATAAAACCCAATGCCATAAAAAAAGAGTCGAATTTGAGCATACAATATTTAAAAGCCTGGAAGGCAAGTTGGTGAAAGTAACTTTTTTCTGCTACATAGAGAAGTCTTTGTCATAATTCTAGTCCCTGCAAATAACTACAAAACTAAGACACCAAAGCTCGATTCTTGAAATCACCTTCAGCAAATCGAACCGGACAATTCCTGCCACAGGCCTAGCACACAACCAAAAAGAAACACAAATTACATTGTGGCATGAACTTGAAATCGAAGGGAAAGAAAACTACACAATGAAACTGGATGTATGATTTTAACCTGTTCTGTCCAATAACAATGTGTACTCCGGAGATTGACATAGATTCACTGGTTTAGAGCTCCTCAAGTCTTCTATAAACCTTGTTTAATAAGTTGCTGCAACTCTCAGGTGATGTGCAAGGCCCACACATGAGATAAATGACATTGCCAAGAGGCCTCATATAGATTCCATCTTCACGGAGCTTCTGAAGGAGAGATCTAGCATATAGAGAAGCATACCTGCATGTTTTGAGACAAAATTGAGATTCAGAACTCAGAAGTATCACAATGGGAAACACGGAGTGGAAACTTCGGGATTACAGCAACCAAAAAGATGCAGTAAAAGCAAGATAAATCCAGGACAGTCAACAACATCATACAGTCCACTTGTTGACAGAGTCATACTAGTTTTTTCAACTGCGACCAAAAATTGTCCAAACAGGGTTCTCCTTTGGGAAGGCAAATAAGTTCCCCATGTAAGTTTTGCATACTATTACCAACAAACTACACATGTCAAAAAAGCAGTCTCTAGCTAGTTGAATATATTTTAAATAAGCTTCCAAATGATTCTTAATTGGAGCTCTAAGTCACAGATTACATATGTTGCACCACTTTAATATGGTATTTAAGGTAAGCATAAGAATTTCCATGGATAAACAATCAGTGCACTGACAATGAGAACGAACAAAAAAGCTCCTAATTTACAAGAAAAAAAACATAAGACTGCATACCCAGCATTTGAGCCTTCTGCTCGAAGTTCCAATGCACATAGAGTCCCCAACACAACCACTCTATGCACCGCTGGAAGTATGGAAATAAGTCTCACCAATTCTGAATCCCACAGCTGCAAACATCCAGGAAATGATGAAGTGGGAGACAAAATAACATGTTAAAAACAAGATATCGAGAATTCATCTTTTATGCCAGGCCCCTTACAAGTTTTTTACAAGGTTAATGTAATGATGAATAGCGTTACTGCAGCATTTTCCTAATTTTCTGTTCAAATTTAATCGATGGATAATGGTAGAAATTTGGATTAATGTAATGACTCTGGATACTTTCTTCAGTATTAATTTGAATCAATGGTACAAAGAATCTGGAACAGTCTCTCTACCCTGCAAAGACAGCGATAAGGTCTGCGTACATCCTACCCTACCCTCACCAGACTCTACTTGTGGGACTACACTAAGGTATGTTGTTTCTGTTGGTACAAAGAGCCTATGTAGATTCATTGGGTATGTGTGTAGCATGAGTGTGGAAGTATCCATCATGGTTACAACAGGTCTTTTTGCTACATTTTAGTGGCTTTTACTAAGAATCAGCACAGAGTATCCACACCTTATCAAGGAAAATGAAGGATCCATGTAATGTAGCAAAAAACATACGGTGATTTTAAATTCAATCAAAATCATACTTGGTGCTCTAGAGTGCCCAGAATATTTTGGCATACAACACTAATATGCTTGCCCAGCTTCGACGGGTTTCAAATATACGGGCTCCAATTGTTTGTGCAAAGAGATTTTTAATTAGGGAAATAGCATAAATAGCCGTGCACCCAAAAAAAAGCAGGAAGATGTATAATATACACATATTATGTATATTGCCTAGCGGATGTACATATTTTTGTCCGAGCAGCCAAATGTGTAACTTCCCCTTTTAATTATCCTAAGAGTACTGTGCTGAATAGTCTGAAACAAGGATATTTACATGTTTCCACCAAAACAGTCTAGGAGACGAGAAATCAGAAAACTTTATCAAGAGCAAACAAAAAACAGTTATTAAGAAACTTTCATAAAAATGAGGAGTGGCACTGTTTTCGGGAAAAGAAAGGGAATGCAACTTTTAGTAATCGTTGCATTTATAATGTGCAAATACCTGGTGACTAAAGTACAATAACATTTATCAGCCAACTGCATTTTCACATACCTCCCTGAGTAGCATAGCTTCAGATATCAGATTATGATTTGTTTTGGAGTCCTTAAACCATTTGATTGACTTTACAGCAGCTGTACAACCCACTGCATGAGCAGTGTAAGAGTGACCATGCAAGAGTGCCTGGAGCTGAAGCAAATGAATGAGGTTACACCACCAATCATATGATATTGTTATATTTGAGGACTCGAATTGGGCATAACCACCAATGAGAAGCAAAAAGGGCATTTTAGCAGATCCAACAAATTTGGCTGAATCAAGTTTTTCGCTCACAGAAGCAAATACTTGACAAGCAGATGGTAAACACTGATGAATATACCTTTGAGTCTCCAACAAATGCTTCAAATACAGCTTCTGATGCTAAAGTGACAGCCAAGGGCACAATGCCACCAGTCATCAACTTGGCAAAGCAGGCTATATCCGGCTTACAGCGGATAAACTCCGTAGCAGACTGAAAAAGCAAAGGATACAAATTGAAATTCCCAAAACCGGAGAAGTGATATGTCAAATGATCTGGCTAAGAACCCGGAAAACTCATCCGTGAAGTAATCTAGCAAACAAACCTCTGCTCCCAGACGCCAGAATCCCGTAAAAACCTCATCAAAAATAACAGGAATTTTTTGATTTCGGCATTCTTTAACAAGTACTCTCTGAAATAGTGGATCAACCATTTCCATTCCTCCAGCACCTTGTATCACTGCAAATAATTGCAAGTAAACCCAATTGTTATAGAAAGTAGAAGAATCATTATGAATAGCGTAAAATATTCTTAATTAACTCTCATCGTAGACATTAAAGAAAATCATTAAGAATATTTTACACAATATTACTAGATTGTTTAATAAGTAATAATTAAAAGTTCCATGAATTAGAAAAAATTCTTTATCTCATATAGCCAAATACTCCTATAAGGAAAGCCATTGTGCTTGTTGTTCACCAACAATTTCAAAAAGTAACCATACACGATATAGAGTATGGAAGAGAAAGATCCAAAATAGATAAATGCGTCAGAATTACATAAGCACGAGTCATAAGCAAGAAGGAAAAGACAGAGGAAGAAAAAGGACCAAAACGAAACTTGTGCATATGTCAAAGTCTTGCCTGGTTCTATAATCAATGCTCCAGTCTGTGTAGATCCACTTGGGTCAATAATTAGCTGTAATGTTTGCCATATATACGATTGATATATATCAGCAAGATTTGAAGTGTCACGGCTTTCGTTGAATATGTTCTCGCGCAAACTGAAAGCTGACAAAGAAACCAATACTTATAGTATTGAAAATTGAAATAAGAATATTACGAAGTTATGCTTCACTTACTCAATTCTTCAAGACTGGGATTTTGAGATTCAATCTCCCGAGGAAGGCTAAGTTTCCAAACACCATCATGCATGGCAACTGTTGGTGGATCTAAAAAATGACCTCTTCCCTTATACCTGCAAATTTACAATATGTTCAATACTTCAGACTTTACCTTAGGACAAAACTGTAAAGAAATCATGTTCACCCTAACTGCCAAGACATGCACAATCTGACATGGAATGTATGAGTTAAAAGAATAAAAGAGTGAAGTTTCCTATATGAAGTTTTAGGAAGGTACATCAGAAGAAAGGTACAAGTTTTCTTTTTAATTTCATATACTCCTAATTTAACAGCAGTTATCATATTGCTCACACAAATCAGGATGATCATCATGAACTTCACCTAACTAACTTGAATAACTCTAAGTTTTGGCACTTGATCATGTGGAATAGCTTCTTTAAATAGCAGCCCAAGTAACCAGGCATGGTTCTCCTTCCAAGGTATCCATTCAGTAATGCATTTTAAGTTAAAGGTGGCTCAGGCTGTTGAATTCTTTTCCTATCAAGCAGATCAAGGAAAAGGCCAACTACTCCAACACAGTTTTTGTTTTCCACCCCTCTATATTGGAGTTCCAAAAGAAACTGGGTGAAAGTGTTTGCAACGAATATATCTCACCCCATACCTCACAATATGGCTTATGGACAGTCAAATGTATTTTGATATTCTCAAATAAAGAATTTGACTAATCAAATTGCCAGAGCTGTTCCAACTTCTAAAACTTGAGCAGAAATACAGTACTCAGCTCTATCTACTGACTGTGTAATTTACATGATGCAAGGAAATTTGACCCATGCTCATCTTTATCACATTGTGCAGAGTGACGCCACGATGGTTCCATAATCTATATTTTACGAGGACGCATCAGCTCTGCTTCGTTGCTTCTATATATTACCAGTAAGAATTTGTTGACTTGGAAATAAAAGGAATGCATGACTTCATGGAAATCATGTCGCACATGTAGACAATAATGTGAGCATCTTTTAGGGTCAGGAAACAACTAAATGTCAAATAATTATTCTGTAAAATTGTGTTTATAGATTAGAATTGAATAGCTGCATGTAACATGAGTCTCCAGCATTAAGTGGATCTCTTGTCTCCATATTACATTCAGTTCTGGAGCATAGTACGGATCCTTTTAGTCAACTAGGTGATGTCAGCCAGACAAAACATGTTTACCTAGAAAGGAAGAGGTTCCCTTGAGCTGATGTGGGCTATATGGAAAGAATGACAGGAGAGCTTTAAAGGGGTGGAAAGCACTTCTGTACAGCTTGAAGGAACACTCATATTTTTTGTAAATCTTTAGGGCACCTAGGAAGTATAGATGATAATTTGCTCTTCATAGAGAATCATATTTGTGTATGAGACAAACACTTAATTACATGATTGTATCAGTATTATCTATTATTTATAAAAAAATAAATTGATCAAGAGAATTAGAGACAATATATACGCACCATCAGTAAATGCATGATTTGTATAAATTAAAAAAGAACCCAAAATAAAAAAGTTTCCATTTTCTAGAGCCTCGGTAATCATGCAGAAAGATTTAGTCACCCACAAAATAATTAAATTATCCCATTTAGTTATGGGCCACTGATATCTAATGGCAATGAAAATCCAACCTCCCAAAAGAAATAACGAAATGTTTTTACAGCAATGAAAATCTGCCACCAAAAGAAAAAATTAAATTCTTTCACAAATATAAGGTCATACCATGGTTGCTGGTAAAAACCAGTATAAGGTGATGGTGCCTGTGCTTCCATAGCACCCAAAGTGTCGCCGTGGTAAGACCCTCTGAGGGCTAAAACCTGGTTCATGACACAGAAAGCTCCATACATAAACTAGCATTTTGCAATGCATATGATAGATACTACTTATTGCTTTGCTGTCAAATTTGTGATAGGGAAGAAACTAGAGTACTGGGCCCGTCTAGCATTTTCCAGCAGCATCTACCTTGCAATAATGTCAAGTGTGAGTCGAAAGCGAGATGGCTTAATTTGGTGAAGAAAATAAAATGAATGATTTGAAAAAGCTACTTAGCTTTTGCTCAAACTTGACATTGACTGAAACGTCAGATCTTTACAAGTACCCAATTCGAGTGGTGCATTGATCATTCCTTGTTCTCCAAGTGCATTAAGTAAATGAAGGGGCACTTTTCAACAGTGAAAACCAATACTTTTGGACACATTTGGTCAATCAACATTGTCAACTCAACAGGTAAAACTAAGTGCTATTACTTGGAAGACATTGAGTAGACCAACCTTTAAATCAACACGACTTTCAGCATTCTCAGCCACCAAATCATCAGAGACAATCTTGTGATCAAACAAGAACTTCCGTAGTGCCATTTTAAGAGCAATTTCAATTGCAGTAGAGCCATTATCTGAAAAATACACTCTCGAAGCCCACCCTACAAAACAATGTTGTTAGAAAACTAATCTTAGTGCAGTCTGGAAACATGAAACACATCATGGCACACAAGAATTGTTGCAATACTATTTCAGAAGATTTAGATACACTCGTAACAAAAAAATTTGGACACAAATATCTAAGAAATACGAATCAGGACATTTGGAAAGAAAGGAATTCCAATCTATTTCCTATCTGCACATCATGTAGATTTAGTTTTCATGGTTATGGAACAAGCATAAAGGAATATTTGAGTCCAAAACAGCTCAACCACTTCTCAGAATTTCCAAGGCACAAAAATTGATATAAGCAGAAAAGTTAGAAACCAGGCATTACTTGCCCTGATAAGTAGTGTTTACCTGTTTATGTTTTGATAGTTAGAATTCTTGTCGAGCATTTTTTTTTTTGAAGGTAAACTTCTTGCCGAATAAGTAGGAATAAAACAAATTACAGGTTGATAAAGATGCCAATACATTACCACATGAAAAAATTGCTGCATGCAACATTTAGCAGCATGGTCCCTCAAAAGAACTGTAATCAACAAAAACTACAAGAAACTCAAATGAAATATAAAGAGTGAATTCATGTCCTATGTGCTCTCTAATGAAGAAATACAAAGAGTTTCAAGGATAAGAACACTGATTAGGCTCATCACTCCATCTTGCTGATTTCCCAAAGAAATGACAAGGCAAGCACGGACAGGGTTTAAAATACAAACCTTTTCCCACGCCTTCAAGCAAAAGTTCAGCACATTCCAAAGCTGGCTCGTAAACATTTTCAGGAAACATTACATGCCCATATCTAGCAGTAGCATAACCCACATCTCTTGCAAGCTCAATCTGAAACCACCTAAAGGCAAACAGAGGAAATCGAGTTACAGTCTTATATAACACTGACAATTTAAATAACAGGGTAAAGTCTTAAAGAGAGCAAAGCAAACTGGGAAACAGCAAATGCGAAAAAATATAGTATTTTTGCTCCAGGAGATGTCCCTCTAACTGTAAGACAATTTACACAATAAAGCTTCACTTTCTTTTTTTTTTCTTTTCTTGTGTGTGGTTTGTCCCTCATTTTAGCAAGGAAGAACACCTTCATTCAGCAGCATATAAGGAAAAAGTGTTACCACTTTCAAGGAATTTCGGTTTCTCTGTTAGGGGCATAGGACAAAAGTATTAGCAAGTTTAGGGCTTTACATGGTCTAAGTTATGTCTAGGCTCATGATTTCTGCACTATTTGAGCTATCAGGATTCAGGAACACCATCCTCATTAATTTAGCGCATTTAAGGCTCATCAGAGATGATTGCATCTGTGATTGATAAGCTAGTGATAAAGTGGATAATTGTTTCCATAAATTACCAATTATTGTTCAATCATATGCATCTTCATTCCCCTTGTTCACTATTCAAACACAAGCACGCAAATGCCAAAGACAAGTTCTTGGATATAGTAACTTGCTATAAGACAATCATTGAGGTCGGCTAAATTGCTATTATCAAGGACAAATCTACAGACTGACCTGTAAATTTGCATCAGGTCCCTGCGTCCACCAACTTGCACAAGCATCAAATTGTTGAGTGATTAAATCAATATTATTACAAACCTACAGCAGAAGCAAAAAATGCAACCAGTGTGTGAGTGGAAGGTTAACACACAGCCTAAGAAAGGAATAAATAGTTTCTCCCCTGATAGAAATAGCAGATAGATGGAAGCAGTTATAACATCAAAAAAAAGGGTGAAAAAGGAGATAGAGGAAAACAAGAAGAATATCAGCAATAACAATATCACTAATATGTAGATAATATGCAGCAGTCGAAGAGTTTTAGAACAATTATTTCTAGTATCGACTGCTGAGCATAAGTACTGTCAGAATGAACTAGATCAATGACAAAAAACAATAGCATTTTCATAACTCGAGGTAACATTCAGAACCTTGTGCACAGCAAAGTTTTCTCCACACCGTGAATCTATAAGTGTCACATTTTCTTCTGGTACAAGTTTGTGTTGAGTAAAGGGCCACCAGAAAATATCATGTGCCTTCCTTGGCATGTTGCGTAATCTAGATGTCCTCTCCAGAAAAGCTGACTGCATTATTTCTTCAAGAGAATGAAAAGTAGACAGCGCTTCTTGGAACCACTCCATCAGGTTATTTGACATCTCCTTTGGTATAGGGGGAAGAACAAGCACAGGGACCCTGTCAGCCAAGAATGAGCTTTCAACTCCTTCTGTTTCGTAATGAAAATATATGGAAACAAGATTGGGTGATACACCCATCTATATTATTAGGGTCTAAACTGAAGCAGTAGAAGAAACTAATAATGCCTAATTAATGGTGTTAAACTATATTTCCACTAAAAATCAAAAGACAAATTCAAGTCAATAGAAAAACAGCTATAGGTTCACCTTCTTTGTAAGTAAGATGATAAAAGACCCTCATTAACTAGGCCATGGTCTTCAATTACTACAGCAACAACATCATAACCTCGAAGTTTTAAGCTTTCATAGGCTGAAATAGTTCCTGAAATACCCCCTAGCCTTCCATCACCAACAAGAATAACTGGGAAGCGGAAAGGTCTGTAAAAGCAGAAAGCAAATCAGAAATTGGCTGTTGACACATAACAAGTAGAAGTGTGAATCTGCAAAAAAAAAAAGAAACAAAAAGAAGCTGTTGCATTTGAAACTTAAATGCAGCAGTCTCTAAATATTTACTAACAAGAGTAACAGATATTAATATTGTTTTCTTTGAAATGCATCTAATTTTCTACGACTTGCCCAAGCAATTCAATTAACCATGATTAGATACCAATAAAGAAAGATCTTCCTTGCAGTGTTATAAGGTTGAGTGGGTCCACCTTTGCCATTCTTATTCATCTTAAAGTTTTGAATAATGAACAGTGTGAGTAGCATGTATCCTAAAGCTGAGCACACATTTCTCCTGTTAGTCTTCAGTTTTCCAATAATCCCCTTCTTGAAAGGTGACATAGTTTAGCAACCTTTGACTCTTTGTAAAATTCTCAACAAAATATTCAGGTTGAAATCAATGAACTACAACTCATTCGACCGGAACAAACAAAAGATACTGTACTTTATAATCGTTCTTACTTTGCATTCTAGTGGACTTCTAATCATGGATTGCTACTTGAGGGGTTCAAAACAAGAGAAGATAGCTAGAAAACATAATGGTGTGCTAGAAGTACTGACAGTCACATCGCCTCCTCTATAATTTTTTCCTGTCAAGTAATTCCATTTGCTAACTCAATTCAACAAATAGTAGTCATAACATAGTGCACTTGTTGCAAAAGTTGCCTAAATTCAAAAGGCATCTCACTGACTTGGTCACCAAGAAAATTTCTTTGAGGAATAGTGCTAATGATCACATCACTGTTAGGAATGTAAGCTGAGCTTTTGATCTAGGTAACTAACTAGATTTTATCTTGATAACCAATTGACTAGATTCTTCGTTTGTGTTTTTGGTTACATATGTACAAGCAACTATAACATTATCCAGTAGGCTTGAGCTTTTGACCTAGTTACTGACTAGATTCTTTTTTGATAACCAACTGACTAGATTCTTCGTTTGTGCTTTTGGTTACATATGTACAAGCAACTATAACATTGTCCAGTAGACTTGAGCTTTTGACCTAGGTAACTGGATAGATTCTTTTTTAAACCAACTGACTAGATTCTTCATTTGTGCTTTTGGTTACATATGTACAAGCAACTATAACATTGTTCAATAGGCTTGATATTACAGCACTCTTAGCATTAAACTCATTATATTTCCATGGTTCCACCTAGTCAAAGTTTGACAAAATGTATATTTTCTTTTTCAAGATGAGGACAAAAGCATGTAAGCTTTATATTGGAGTACCAGTAAGATTAAGATTCCAGATGTACCTTTCCTAGTATATTCTCATTTACAAAACCAATTGTGTATCTAAGTACCTCATATCAGCAGTTAATCCTCTTGGCATATTGGAAGTTAAGAAAAAATCCAAGGAACACATAAACCCACGCACCTATACAAGTCACACTGAAGTGAACCAGATGGTCCTGGACTGGCAACACCACCAGCAGTCTCGATCACACACAAAACGTCACCTTTTTCACTTTCCGATTCAATACCTAAGCAACCCTTCAACATCCCCAACAACTCAGCATCCTCCACTCTAGCATTTTCCCTCTCTGCCACTAAATGTGGTGATAATGCCTCTCTCCACCCGTACATTGTCTTGCAAACTAGCTTCGAAAACCCCTTCATTTCCCAATTCTCAGACCCTTGCAATCTACTCTCTTCATACAACCCCAAATTCACAATCCCATTCCCACAGCCCACTATCTCATCCCTTTCTATTTCAAACGCGCCTCTCGAAAGGGCTTCTGAAGCTGAAACCGATGCTTTGAGCACATGATTCGAGGCAAAAACGGAGAATTCGGGTCTGTTTTGGGAGAAAAACTCAGAGTACTTGTTATAAACGAAGTGAGAATCGGAGTCATCGGGGAACCCAGTCTGGAGAGGCTTCAAGTAGAGGTATTTGCGGTGTGGGGAAGAGAGGAAAGAAGTGGAAAGGCCAGCAGAGACTAGGGTCTTTCCGAGGGAAGTGTTGGCAGCCCATATGGTGTAGATTGGGTGGGTGAGTGGGTATTCAATGGAGGGTAATGATGGCCGTGAATGCGTTGAAAGAAAGCGGCGTACATGATGGCGTAGGTGTCCCCGGCGGCGATAGCGGCGGAGGAGGCCGGCGAAGAGAGTGGTGGGTGGTGACATTGGCGGAGGACGAACCCTAGAGAATAGAGATTGTGTATTGGAGTGAAAGAAAGTGAAGGCAACGGTTAGGAGTTAAGAAAAGGCGGGGGCAGTGGGGCCCAGTTCTTATTTTTTATTTTATTTTAAAAAAATATTATTTATTTATTTATTACGGAGCTAATATCAATATTTATTTCATCTATCATTATAAATCGTGTTTCAAACATAAGTCGTCTTGACCAATTGTAATTTGAAAGTCACACTTGAATTGTCGCAATTACCAATTGTGCTTTGCAAGTCATATTTGATGAATGATATATATATATGTGGCATTTTGAATAAGTTACATTTAATAAATGTGATTTACAATCGAATTTTATAAGTAGTAATTTATGAGTCGCATTTTGCATATGTAAAGATGAGAAAACAAAGAGAACAAAACTGAAATTATTTCATTCAAGAAAATAAAACACAAAATAATTATATTTCATATTGAAATTATTATTATTATTAATTCACTAGTATTAGAAATATTCATTCAAGAGAGACAAACATTACCTAATAAATACTAGAAATCAATAAATTTAATTAGAAGGCAATATAACTTACCAACGTGTCAATAAATTGGATTGTGCTTAGTTCTTTTTCCAAAACTAATTATCCCAATTTTTACTTTTAGGGGAATCCTTCATATGTAATGTTCATCTATGTTGCTATTGTTTCTAAGTTTCTTCCACCATATGATAATCCAATCCTTGCAGCCATAAGAAATGACAGGTGGGCACTTTTGAGAATTTAGAGCTATGTTGCTCGAACCCCTTGAAAATATTGATAGGTACGTGTCGAATCCTTCAAAAGTAGTGCAATTCTGAAAGATCCGATGCATGTACAGCAACATTTTTAGAGTCTCTTGACCAACATAGATGTAAAAACAAGTTTAGTTTGTAAAATTGTTGCCTTTATTGGATAGCTAGGATCTTAATTAATGTTTTGGTTAATATAATATGTTGCTTTCATGAAAGTACATTGTAATGTTAGACATTTCATTTTGTCTGTCAAGTTGGAAATCTGCTCATTATGCTCTTTTTCCTTTCACTAAAAGTCATATCTCAACTCAAAACATGTCCCCTTTTTTTCCTACTAATGGTGGTGTTAGGTTGCACGTTCCTTCACTATTCCACCCGACACCTGTTACTGCCTCCCATCAATGCAAGTACCGGGGAACTTGGTCCACCAATGGTTAGACAGATGTGAACAAAATTATCTAGCTAACCTTCTTTTGCCTTCGCTACCATTTAAACTCTAGGCTCTCATGATTTTTGTCCCGTTTCATTTTTTTAGCATCCAAGGATTATTTTGGTCCTACTCAATTATTACATGAAAAATGATCATTAGTTTCACTATCATTGTGATGCTAAAGATATCTTTGTTGAACAGGTTAAGAATCAACTTAATTACAGTGCAACTTATTAACAATGTTGTCCACTGGCTCATCTTGAATGAGGCACAAGACAATAAATATAGTTGGCAAAGTGATAAGTTAAATGAACGAACATGTTAGTGATTAAGATTTATAAGTTTGAAAATGACTTTATTTGTCTATTATATCTTGTTTAATCCTTGCTTGGACCTTGTACAACGATGTTGCGACTGTTATGGACCCAAATACATAGCTTTTGTAGTATCCGACACACACTCGTAGATTTTTTGAAAAGCCTAAGCTAATAAAAGTTATACTAACTTCAACACCACCTTATTTCTATTCTATTCATCACTTTAAAGATAAAGGTTGAAAGAAAGATAAGAATAATGATATGAGTCCAACATAAGTTGATTTTCTATTCAATTGTACAGAAGGGCTGGCATCATTTTATTTGGCTTAAAATATTTTTATGTGCCATTCTTGACTTTGTTTTATTCAAGTACCAAGAAGCAAACAAAATATAGTAAGCAGCTGCTGCCATATGATGTAGATGATGAGGTAAGGTTCAGTTTTTAAAAATCTTATCTTTAAAGTCTGACAAAGTTCAGTTTTTTTTTTTTGTCCTATTTCTTTAGATTGCCTTAAAATATGTACTCTTGTTGACTTCCTTTTGCTTGGAAACCAAGAATTGTTATCTATAGATGAGTTTAAACAAATCCTATATAAGAATGTTCTTATTTGATCAAGATCTACACAAGTAAGACCAGTAAAGTTGCCCAAAAATCAATCTTGGGAGTAGGGGAGACAAGTAGATCACCATCCATGGCAGATGATCAACACAAAGATAGTCACAACAAAAGCAGTTTGGAATCTGTTGTCGTATTTGTAGTGCCATTTCCAGCGCAAGGCCATCTTAATCAGCTGCTTCAATTTTCATGTTTGCTCTCTTCACATGGAGCTCCAGTTCATTTTGTTGGCTTCAGAACTCACATTCAGCAGGCTAAATCAAGAAACCTTCAAGATTTGCAGCAAATCCATTTTCATGAATTCCCAACTCCAGATTTTGATTCACCTCCTCCAGTAATTCCGAATTCCACCATGAAATTCCCAACACATCTCCAGCCATCTTTTGAAGCCTCTAAACAGCTACGAGAACCATTTTCGAATCTCCTCACTGAATTCTCCAACAAAGTGAAGAGAATTGTGGTTATACATGACCCTCTTATGTCTTCAGTGGTGCAAGATTTTTCTACCATTCCAAATGCAGAGTCCTATGCCTTCAACTGCACCTCAGCTTTCACTCAATTCTTTAGCTTTTGGGATGCTATGGGAAGACCTTTTCCAGTAGAGGGAATGCCAAAAAATCTACCATCCATGGAAGGGTGTTTTTCTTTTGAAATCATGAACTTCATGGCTTATCAGTATGAGCTTATGCACTACAGAGCAGGTGATCTGTTCAACTCATGCAGATTGATTGAAGGAACTTATGCTGATCTGCTAAACAAGTTGGAGATGAATGCAAACAAGAAGCAATGGTCCATTGGACCCATACTACCAGATTTAACAAAACGTGAAAAAGGTTCAAGCAGCAGGCACAAAAGTTTAGAGTGGCTTGACAAACAAGCTCCAAAATCTGTTCTTTATATCTCTTTTGGATCAACAACTACAATGACCGATAAACAAATTCAAGAATTGGCTATAGGGCTAGAAAACAGCAACCAAAAGTTTTTGTGGGTACTGAGAGATGCAGATACAGGTAATGTTTTTGATGGAGAAACAAGAAAAGCTAGATTACCAGAAGGGTATCAAGAAAGAACTAAAGGAATAGGTATGGTTGTAACAGATTGGGCACCACAGTTAAAAATTCTGGGACACACTTCAATTGGTGGATTTATGAGTCATTGTGGTTGGAATTCATGTATGGAGAGTATCACAATGGGAGTTCCTATATTAGCTTGGCCAATGCATTCTGAACAACCATGGAATGTTACACTAATAACTGATATTTTAGAAGTTGGCATTCAAGTAACTGAACAAGCACACCAAATGGAACTTGTTAGCTCATCAACAATTGAGAAAGCTGTAAACAGGTTGATGGTGTCTAAAGAAGGGGAGGAGCTAAGAAGCAGGGCAGAGAAGTTGGGTAGACAAGTTTGGCAATCAAGAGATGAAGGAGGTGTTTCTCAACTAGAGCTCAATTCCTTCATTGCTCACCTTAGCAGATAGATGGTTTTGATATATGTTAGCTCTGACTCCTCAAAAATATTGCATTTTTAGAGAATCAGACACGGATGCCGTAATATTTTTTGGAGAGTTTGAGTAATATAGGTTTTAGTTCACTAAATTTGCTAATTGTTGTAAGTCTTTCATTAGTGTATCAAATGTTGAGTGCGAATAAAATAAGCTTAAGACCCTAAAGTTTGTTGTGTGTGTGTTGGGATCAAATGCTTTAAGCCAAAAGTTATTATTGATAGAAAGCACACATCTAACGAGCACCATGTTTGTCCATAGCTTGTAAAGACTCACTTCGACATAGGAAAAAAGGGACTTAAGAAGTGTAATTGGATATATTTTATTTTCAACCAGAAAAGAATGATGAAATGCCATATATAAATCGCTTTGGCCAAATGCAATTTATATAAATACGATTTATACAACTGCGCTTTGTTCAATTCCTTCACCCCGCTTCTTTCCCTGCTCTTTCGAACCACACAAGAATTTTTATATAATGTGCCCCCACCCCGAGATTCTAACTATGATGGAAGCCTCTACATTTTGTAAACGGCGAATGTATTTTGTAAATAGCAATCCATCGCGTTTTTGACGAATGCATTTAGCATCCCCATCCACCGGGAAACGTCAATTCATATAAAACATATACTGCCTTGGTGGCCCTAATTATCCAGAAAAAACCCCAGGTATGTAGCCTTCCAAAGCTATGTCAAAGTGTAGAGAAATAAACTCTAGTAGTTTTTCAGTAGCATTTAGTAATCAGACCATAATTTATCTTAGCTCTGAGAAACTACATTGAAACAGACAGAACTGTCATATGTAAATCAAGAAGGTAAACATGGATTCAGGCAATAGCCTCATGTTGAAGCATCTCAAAATCTTGAAACAGATTAGTGAATCTTATTTTTTGAAAAAATGAATATACAGCAAGTATTCCATCAACTTCAGACAGATAATCAACTGAATGATCTCGAGCAAAAAAACTGGAGTTTACACTCTGCGCGAACGAAAAGCCTAAATCAATGGTACATTAGCCTTGCAGCCTCATTTATTCCCAACTTGTTCAGCTACTTTCCCTAATAAAGATGCTTATATCAAGCAATAAGATCAGGCCACAACAAATCCCATTTATGATACATCCAAGTTCATCCCATTTGTTGATGAAAACGTGAAGAATTCAAAAAAAGGAAGTATCAATCTACAGTAACATAGACTCTGGGTTCTCTATGTAGCCTTTGAATGCTTTGAGCCATTCTGCACCAATTGCGCCTAGACAAAAGGAAATAATTAGAGGTTAACCGTGAATTGTTTTTTTTAAAGAGGTGGATATGAAGAGCCAACTATCTAAATAAGCCAGTAAGTCGCTCACCATCAATCACCCGGTGATCACAGCTCAATGTTACAGACATCATACTGGAAAACTTATACTGGTCTTGACCCGATCCTGGAATCACCCTTCTCTCAGCTGTTTAAGAAGAAGCAATGATGAGCACAAGATATCGCCGATGAAACAAAACAATTCAATGAGATGCAAACTTACCAGATCCAACTGCTAGGATGGCTGATTGTGGAGGGTTAATGATGGCACAGAACTGTTTAATGCCAAAAGGCCCTCCCAAATTGCTGACGGTGAATGTCCCTCCCTGCGAAATAAGAAACGAGTTGAAAGAAAAAATATTTTTGTCCAACTATACGAAAGAAGATATTTAACTGCAATGCACACCTCATAATCCTGTGGTTTTAAGCTGTTCTCTTTTGCTTTCTGGGCTAAGTTCTTCACTTCCTCGGAAATAGTGGATAAACCTTTCTTATCAGCATCCTGCCAACAAGATGGATATTCCAAGATGAAATATAACTGGTCATAAGAATCAAGAAACATCCAATTATTATAAGCACTAGACTGGGATGAGAACAAACCCTGACGACAGGAACATAAAGTCCATTGTCAGTCTGCACTGCTACATTGATATTTACATTGTGATACCTGTGTTTGCAAGAAAGAATGCACTATTAATTTACATTGTAAATCTCATCTAAAAGTCTTCTCACTTCATATATTCCACTTACTGACGAATGTAGTCATTGGTCCACGAACTGTTGCACTGAGGAACTTTTCGAAGAGCCAAAGCAGCAGCCTGCAATTAAGTTACCCAGGTCATCTCTCTCTGAGACAGGTCACCATAAATAACAGATGTCAATATCTCTTATACATCCTGTATTATGTACTTCCATCCAAAAATATATATATATGATGTCGAAACAGTGGTCAAAAGACTTAAGTATCAGAGGATTTATTCAGACATTTGATTTCTTCAACATAAATGTAAAACTTTACTTTTTCAGAAACTAGATTAAAAGTACTACTGAAAGTTGTAACTTCTGTCTATCAAATGAACAACTTTTTACAGTTAAATATATTATACAGAAAATGTAACCAAGAAAAATCTGTTCACCTTCCAAATAGTTCTAAATGCCATATATTTAGTGGAAGAGAGGAGCAACTGTTTTTTGACAAGGTGCAGCGATTAGAAAGCAAGTTAGGAGTTACTCAGATTTCTTATGAGAGAAACATATGAGATTCCGGCTCCAACTTTGGCACAAAGGTCCATGCATATTTGGTTTTTTGACGAGACCTTTTCTCTCTTTTCTGGACCCTCCATGAAATACAGAAAGAAGGCTGGAATTGTCTCGTTGAGACGAGTTAATAAGACCATTGTTTCTTCTCCTTTTTCCTAGTCAGTGAATCTTAATGGAGTATTCCGTACCTTTATCACAAGATCATTAACAGATAACTTCTTTCCTCCTGAAGCCTCTTGCAATGAATTGAGCTGGCTCCTCAATCTGCAGACCAAGCGGCGGGCAAGATAAATAACAAAACGAACAAATTCAGCTGTTGGACAATGAAAGCAATACTCACTCTATAAGTTTGTCGACGCATGTATCAACAGTCAAATAGTAATGGGGAATGGTTTGCTTTGACAAAAGCAACCTAGAAGCTGTCACCTGCACAGATTACACCAAAACTGGTATAACTAGGACAGTACATTGTGCTTGTGAAAGAAGTGGGTAAACAAAAAATATACCTAACACTTAAATACAACAGGTGAATTGGAGATAACAAGGAGAAGCATCTAAAATTGACTAATTCTGGGAATATGAGGATGCATCCCCTAGGTGTAAATAGTACCTTTCTTATCTGTGCAACAGGAATATCCGTGTAATCTAGAGATGCGTCAGCCTTGGGAGCTGCTGCAGGGGCTTCCTTTCCGCGTGAAGCTACATTATCAAGGAAAAGAACAGATAAATGATTCTTCTATGACCACATAACTTTTTAGGGAAATCTTTCCTTCCATAAGAGAAAAAAGGAAATAAGTTCAGTGACATAAAATCAATAGTGACATTAACCAGCATATAAGTATATATGCAGACCAGGAAGAAGGTTACCAAGATAATCATCAATATCAGCTTTCACAATACGTCCCTCGGGACCTGTTCCTTTGATGTTTGAGAGAGGTATCTGCTCATGTACATACAAATGCAGAATTAACCTCAAGGCTAAAACATGTAACCTGAATCACATTCTCAAAACAAATTTAACTGAAGAAAATACGTACATTGTGATCTTCCGCAATTTTCCTAGCCAGCGGACTAGCAAAAATGCGATCTGCCGGAGGCGCACTAGGTTTAGATACTTTTGGCTCTGCTGGGGTAACAGGTTTCTCAGCAATCTCTTCTTTGGGAGGAGGTGGAGAAGCAGGAGCCTTTGGTGAAGGCGTAGCATCTGATGTTGACGGCTGGTAATCTTTAAATTTTGCAATGTCATCTTCCTCTTCAACAGTAATAGCGATTACCTATGGAATTTCCAACATTCATCAATTCTTTTCATAATTAATTCTCGCAATGATGTAGCTTTTGTTGGCATGTAGCTCAAGGCACAATGAAATTCACAAATGAAAGAAATCTCTGATAGGTCAATTATATGAGATTAGGAGCCTATTGTGACTGAACTGATGCAAATAGGGAATTTGCAGCTTCATTATTCAGCTATTAGCTAAAATTCCAAAGGTTCAGCAATACGCCAGCCTAGAAACGATGTACCAACTAGAATATATGTCAAATGTAGGAACATTAGAATGTGCTGTGTGATGCATCAACTATAAAGATGCCGATCTATACAAGTATGCGGAGATGTTAAATCCACACAGTAAAATTCAACAATACAGATAATGGTGAGTCCCTCAATAATACAGATAATTGTGAATCCCTTATACCACATGGCTGAAAGTCTAAATTATCTAACACCAAGATACAACACTCCCAATTGGTACTCTCAATCGAAAGGTTCAAGCATCAATACCTCTCCAACTTTGATACTGCTTGCTCCATCTCCGCGAAGAATCTTAGCTAGATATCCCTCTTCCATGCACTCCATCTCCACTGTTGCTTTATCCTACAGGGATTGAACTAGTAGCGTAAACACCAGAATCCAGAAGCTAAGACACATAAGGGAGAACACTCCCTCAACAACATCATGATAAAAGCAGCTAAAATGTAATCCTACTGTTTCCACTTCACATAGCACTTCACCAGGAGAAACTTTATCACCCTCTTTCTTCAACCATCTGGCAATATTTCCCTGCATCACAAGTATGGAACCATTAAGGCGCTAAGACAAATATAAGTGCAATGAGATAATGATGCCCAGAGGAGCTTTAGTGAGAGAAGTTATATACCTCTGTCATTGTAGGTGAAAGAGAGGGCATACCAATCTCTTGGTGTGGAGGAAGATCTGAAACAAAGAAGATGCCAGATTAATTTGATTCCAAAATCAAGGGTTCTCGCTCTTTGGTTCTATCTTTCCAAATTAACCCAACTAGGATAAGAAGGATCCCTTTAGCAAATTATTTTATAAGGTACGGTATTATTGTTCAAGATATTATCAAGGAGATACTGCAAATTACAGCCAAAAAAAGTCTTATAATGACTCCACTACAGTCTTTTCACCAAGGAGTCCAAAACGTCTAGAACATACAAATTACGCAAACATCTATATTTTACGAAAGATAAGTGCTGTTTTTTCTCTTCAAAGCACCTCTTATTCCTTTCTAGCCATATAGTCCATGTGATGCACAATGGGGCTGTCCTGCAGATCTGTTTATGCTTGCAATCAATAATATGTCCCTAGTAGCATCATATTAAACTCTTCACATCCTTGGGCAACACCCAATGCACTCCAGAAACTCCCATGAATGGTGCCTAAAATTGCCATGTTTATTAACAATGTGGAAGTAAATGATTAGTGGTCTCCGCTGATCTTCCACAGAAGAAACATCTGCTGCATATTGTCATTTCTCTTCTCTGAAGAGTATCCTGTGCTATGCATGCATTCTTAGCTGCAATACATCCAAAACAAGCAACCCTAGGACATGCTTTTGTTCTCCAGATCAATTTCCAAGGACAATCAGCTTCCCAGCCTCCAAGTTTCTTTTGAAACAACGTACATGCACTCGTAACAGTAAAAGTTCCTTTTTTTACTTGCCAGCCAAATCTGTGAATCCCTATTTGCAACATCCAGAGTAATTGGTTCCAGATGACCCAATAATCTACTGATATCATCTACTTCCAATCATTAAACTTTCTTCTAAATTGTAACTGCCACCCAGTGTTATTCAAACAATGAGCCACCATGCAAGTCATCATTCAAATCTAAACTATACAACTCTGGAAATTCATCCTTCAAACTCCCCATACTCAACAAGTTACCTATCCAAAGCTTAACTTCCCATTTCCAATCAGCTTCACAGAGTTCTGGAATTCATCCCACAATATATATGTTTCCAGATTGCAGTCTTAAATGGTGATTTCACCTGGGTTGGCTTCCAGTGATCCAACTTCCCATATTTAGCAATAATGACTTCCTTCCATATTTCCTCCCTGCTATCATTTAACCTCCAATGCCATTTGTAAAGAAGATTCTTATTTTGTAGCTTTTGGTTCTGAATGCCCATTAATCCCGCTTCTTATCTCTCATAACCTCTCTCCACTTTACTAAATGATTTTTTTTCCTTTCTGAGCCACCTTCCGTAAGTACTTGTTTCTTGTGGCATTTATTAATTTTTTTAAAAATCGTTGGATGGGGATAGTGACATTAAATATGTGGAATACCACCAAGAAACTATTCACCAAAGCCAATTTTCTTTCCAAAGGACAAAGGACAAAGGACATGTACTGTTTCTTCCAAGGAGATAGTTTCTTTTCACATTTTTCAATGACCACCTTCCAAATCTCTAAATTATTATTTTTAGCTCCAAGGAATAGACTAAAATATACGGCTGGAAAACTTTCAACTTTACATCTGAAAATTTGAGCCAGATCTTCAATGTAGCTATCAGCATTTATAGAGTACAAGTAAAGTAAAAGATGGGGGAAACAACAATGCACATGACTTACTCGGGCCTCATTTGTTTGCACTTAATGGAGGTCTGAATCTGAATGGTTCAGACCTTAGGCCATTAAGTGCGTTTGTTTTCATTAAGATTTAAGCACTAATTTGTTCTGAATAGGTCTTAACCATTAAGATCTGGAACAAAGTCATAATATCATTAAGAGGTATGTCACCATCACTTTGTCTACAACCACCAACTACCACCATTAATCACCTCTATCATCATCACCACCACCACCATTACCATCACCAGCCACCAGCCACCAGCCACCAGCCACTACCAATAACAACCATCTCTGCCATCATTGTCAACCACCCCTGACATCACAACAACCACTGGCAACCACCACTGCCACTAACCACTATTGTTAGTCATTACTATAGTATATACCACTTACATCATTAAAATAATATGCACTATCGCCGCCACCACTACCACCACCGCCACCTCTACCACCACTATAACTCACTACTACCGCTGCGACTAATCCCTACTATTAACCATCTTCACCATCACAAATAGCACTGTCACCAACTACTACCAACACATCATCAACCACCATACATTCTTCAGCCACCATCATCAACGGTCAACTACTTACATCAATCAACTTAACCACCACAACCACCACTACCAACCATCACCATCACGTCAGTCACTACAATACCTACCATCCCCATCATCATAAGTATCACCACCACTAACACTTAACTATCACCGCCCTAATTAATAGCCACTAACACTAATCATTATCACGACCACCACTACAAACCATCTCTACCATAACTAGCAAACATAAATATTTTATTTTTTTATCAGATAATAAATCTATTTTAATTAAACTAATATTTTTTTAATATTTAATTACTTTTTTATTTGAATTGTATATTTAATATATTTACAAATAAATAAAGTATGCACATTCAGATGTTGAAAAAAAACAATCTTAATCATTCAGTGTTCAGATCTAGAGACAACATCTTAATCATTTAGATGTGCATTCAGATTCAGACGTCTTAATCTTAATGAAAACAAATGAGGCCTCAGTATGCATTGACATGAAGTTGTTCGATGAACCTTAACCGATTAATAGGAACCAAAGTTGCAGGGACTAAGCAAATGCTCATTAAAATAAAGGATGGTTTATAAGCATTTGGAGGATGCCCTGACAACAGATTTTCTAATTAAATAGCCAAATGCCAAAGTGACACTAAAAGACAAGTACCTGAAGCAGTGGAGAAACCCCTCCTTGAAGGCACTTGTGATCTAACACAAAGAAAACAAATCAGAATCTGCTTCAGGAGAAAAATCAAACATTACTTTTAGAAATATTTAGAAGCAGTAGTAAGCCACAGAACAAACCCTGAAGACCCTCTCACGAAAGACATGCTAGCGGTGGAGGTGCATGGAGCAATTGCAGTTCTCAGAGCATTTCCAAGTGACATCTACAGTTAGAAGCACGTTAAGATAACTTGATGTAAATAGTACTGCTCAAAATTCAACAGGAATCAAGCTATAAAAGGAGGGTAACAAAGAAATAGAGGTTTGGTCACAACCATGGGAGATACTGCTCTACAACTGTTGTTGGAGATCGCTGAACCTGAGTTGCATCTATTGAAGGACTTCGGAATGTTGTGTCTCTCTCCAGATACGAGACCAGACTGGCACCTTAGAATATCTGTAAAAGCCCCATATATTTGAATAAAACAAAACAAAAAATGAAAATATCACCAATTACAGACAAAGAAAGAGCCAATAACAAGAAAAGAATTAACCAATGACAAACATCTGATAATGTGTTTAATTGATAAACAACAATAATGAAATCTACTAATATACCGTCTCCCTTCTCCATAGTAGGCCTTGTGCCATTACTGAACCAGCGGACCATAATAGCAGAATCATGCCGTATTAAGTTTGAAGAACTCCTGATCTGGAAATAATTTGAAAGCAAGGGAAACAGAAGAAAATGAGATGAACAGGTTCTGGAATAATTCAACACGCACTTGGATCTTCCAAGGCTAGGACCAGATAAATGACTTAGATTAGGCAGTGTCATTTGAAAGAAATGACCTGAATTAGCTGCATTCTAAGTATATAATTTAAAGTATATCCCTTTCTTTTCTCCTTTTTTAACACCACAAGGGAAGAAGATGGAATACTTATTACCTAGAAAGGGAAGGTGAGAGACTGGAAAAAATAACTAAATACAGCTAGCAAGTATGTATGACATTCTGTTTCCAGGAATGAAATGGTTTGGCCAATTGATTTAGATTCATGGTGAACAGAAAACCATATGCCAAGTATCTAAAAGACTAATACTGCAATCGAAAAAGAAAAAAAGTTCTTTTTATTGCGCCCAAGTGTATAGCCTAGTGGCCAACGAAGTGAGACGAGAACCATGAAGTCTCAGGTTCAAATAAATACTAGTCATTTTCTTCCAATCTGCCTAAGCCTTGGTGCACAGAGTTGCTGGTGGAATAACCGAGGGGCACAAGCTGGCCTGGATTCCACCATCATATGAAAAAAAATGCAATTTTCATCTAGGTGTGAGCAATACACCAGCTTCTGACTATCAAATTGCCAAGTCATGAAGAAATTGCGTCTCATACAACCTAACATCAATACGAATCGCACGGACTCCAAATTAAAAAAAAAAAAATTAACCCCTACAGTTGTAAACTAAATCATAGCTCAGCCCAAAATTTAAGCTCCGATTCCCAAATCTCATACAAAATCAGACATGACCAATAACAAGTCTATTTCGATGAAGAAAGATAAATTCTCTTTCAAAAATGTTGACTTTAAAATGCGGAACCACCACGGAGTAATACAGATCACGGCAATCATACAATTGTAGATTTTAGGGATCCAAAATTACATAAGACAGAAAAAGAAAAGAAAAAAGGAAATCAGAATCCACACCTTTTTGGAGTGACGAAGAACGTTAGTAGCGTAAGTCATGATGGTTCGAGAAATCAGAACAACGCAGATTCTTCCTCTTTGGTCTTCTTCTCCGATGAAAGGAGCCAACCGAAAGGGGCGGCTGAAGGTGGTGGCTTTTGGAGTATGAAATTAGGCAGACAACAGATGCTATAAAAATGGAGGAACAATTTGGATGATATTCATTTTTATTTTCTCTTTTCTTTTTCTGTTTTATTAATATTTATCGGCTCCACGTTTATTTGTTCATTATATTATTAAAATTTAATCTGAAAAATCATTCACTTATACTTATCAAACAACTAAAACAATAATAACATAGCCAGAATAATCCCATAACTAAAATCTGAAAAAGTAATTATAATTTTCATAACACATCAAACAAATCTGAGCTCGAAAAAAAGCACATCAAAGTAGTTGAAAAAAAAACCTTATAAAAGCGAAGAAGTTACTACAAAATATTCAACAAAATAAAAAAAGTAACATTCTAATTTATATTCTTCGTAGCTTTTTATCTAAGATCATGTTCACTTTTACTTAAGCAGATTGAAAAATTAACCATCTTATAC
>JACEIK010002372.1:148529-164089 GCA_018107945.1 Datura stramonium
TATTTCCCTGTGGTTAGTTGTGCCGGTCGTGTGAGGCCGTGCGTATGTTTAGTTGTTTATGTTGGCCGTGTGGGGCCTTATCTAGTTAGTAGTTGGTGACCTTGCCAGTCACAGAGTAGTTTAGCTTCTGATTCAGTTCTCAATAAAAACTAGTCAGCATGGTGGCCTTGTCAGCCCGCATAGGTTCCCTTATATTGATAATTCTGGTTAGCTGTTGTTGTTGTACAAGTGGCTATAGGCCTAGCCGGCCGGGGGTTGTATTTACATCCGCTATATAGCCTATTGATTCCGAGAATCGGAATTAGAGCCAGCCAGGTATCAGAAGTGTTTGGGTTCAGTAGTCTAGCAGTTCAGGTCCTAGTAGGGCACCAGGTGTCATTCATACCCCCTAAGGCGGGGTGTGACAAAACCCTTTAAACATTAGAGTTGTCTCCAAACATCCAGCTCGACGTTTACTTCGCACGAGTCTCGTTAATTAGAATTATGTTATCTGCAAATAATATATATCGCGAGACATTACCTTGAATTATTTGCATTAATGCATCCATCACTAAGACAAATAAAAATGGGTTAAAAGTTGAACCTTGGTGCAGTCCTATCACAATTAAAAACTCCGAGTCTTCTTCCATTGTCTTTATCCGAGTATTGGCTCTATTGTACATATGTTATTAATCTCCCTAGTGTACGCCATATGCACGTCTCTAGTCTCCAAGCATCTCTATAAAACCTTCTTTAGAACTTTGTCATATGCTTTTCCTAGGTTGATGAATATCATATGTAAGTCCTTCCTCTCACTATACTACTCCACTAATCTCCTATCAAGATGGATGACCTTTGTGGCTCAACGTCTGCACATGGATCCAAATTGGTTCTCAGAAATAGACATGTCCTCCTCACCCTCATCTTCACTGCCCTCTCCCAAACTTTCATAATATAACTTGACAATTTGATTATCCTTATAATTATTGCAATTATAAATATCATCATTCTTCTCGTGCTGTGAAATCATTATACTCCACCTTCACTTCTCAAATATTTTTGTTGTCTTAAAAATAACATTAAACAGTTTAGTGAGCCACTTAATGCCCCCTTCTTATCTTTCATAACCTCTCTCCACTTTACTAAATTATTTTTTCTCCCTTTCTGGGCTACCTTCCATAAGTACTTGTTTCTTATGGCATTTATTATTTTCTTTAAAAAAAATCGTTGGATGGGAATAGTGACATTAAATATGTGGAATCCCACCAAGACACTATTCACCAAAGCCAATCTTCTTTCCAAAGGACAAAGAACATGTAAGAAAACTTTCAACCTTACATCCGAAAATTTGAGCCAGATCTTCAATGTTGTTGGAGACCGCTGAACCTGAGTTGCATCTATTGAAGGACTTCGGAATGTTGTGTCTCTCTCCAGATATGAGGCTTTTACAGATATCTGTAAAAGCCCCATTACTGAACCAGCAGACCATAATAGCAGAATCATGCCGTATTAAGTTTGAAGAACTCCTGATCTGGAAATAATTTGAAAGCAAGGGAAACAGAAGAAAATGAGATGAACAGGTTCTGGAATAATTCAACACGCACTTGGATCTTCCAAGGCTAGGACCAGATAAATGACTTAGATTATGCAGTGTCATTTGAAAGAAATGACCTGAATTAGCTGCATTCTAAGTATATAATTTAAAGTATATCCCTTTCTTTTCTCCTTTTTTAACACCGCAAGGGAAGAAGATGGAATACTTACTACCTAGAAAGGGAAGGTGAGAGACTGGAAAGAATAACTAAATACAGCTAGCAAGTATGTATGACATTCTGTTTCCAGGAATGAAATGGTTTGGCCAATTGCTTTAGATTCATGGTGAACAGAAAACCATATGCCAAGTATCTAAAAGACTAATACTGCAATCGAAAAAGAAAAAAAAGTTCTTTTTATTGCGCCCAAGTGTATAGCCTGGTGGCCAATGAAGTGAGACGAGAACCATGAAGTATCAGATTCAAATAAATACTAGTCAATTTCTTCCAATCTGCCTAAGCCTTGGATCACAGAGTTGCTGGTGGAATAATCCAGGGGCACAAACTGACCTGGACTGGCCTGGACACCACCGTCATATGAAAAGAATGCAATTTTCATCTCAATACGAATCGCATGGACTCCAAATTCAAAAAAAAAAAAAAAAAGAGAAGAATATATATTATTTTATTTATTGAAATATTGTATCACTCANAAATTCAAAAAAAAAAAAAAAAGAGAAGAATATATATTATTTTATTTATTGAAATATTGTATCACTCATCATATATATCATTTTTTGTTGCAGCGAACTTGACAACTTAAAAAAAATAAAGAAGAAATATATCAATTTATTCCATCACGAAATACAGGGAAATTCATAAAAGGAGAAAAACAAGATTTATCATCACAAACAACAGAAGAAAATGCAATCACAACTTTCAGCCTATTAGAAAATTGTCAGTGAATACACCAGGAGGTGGAGACGTGTATCGACAACTGATAATCCATCCCAGCTGGAATAGAGAGACTAATAAATAGTAGCATGAGTATTTTCTAAGCATTTTTTTGTAGCACAAAAGCACTAGTGAGCTTTCCTACAATGTAGAGTGGTATGCTTCTCATCACAACTGCTTAGATGCATAATGCATATCGCCCTGAGCATATTAGAGGTTATCATATTGCCCCGTGAAATTTGGCTGTCAGTTTTGCTCTAGACATATTTTCCTCTATACCTGGCCTTTGATTCTTTACTAATCCTCGTATCCCCTGCCTCTTTAAGGTGATTGTCGGCAGGACTAAAAACTGCTGAATGAAGATTACCTTCTTCTAACCACTTCAGATGGTTTTCCTTGAACTCCAAATGTTTGATCCTTGCTGCTAATGCAATATCTTCAGTATATGGTCCAATTTTGACCATGGTTAATAGTACTCGACTGTACCTATAGCTCAGCATCTGCTCTGAAGTAGCAACCAACTTGAAACAGGGGTGCTCTGGAAAGGTGGTGCCAATTGACTCATCCTCTCGTAATACAGGATAGAAGTACACAAGCCGGCCACCCATTACAAGCATCTTAGCAGCAAGGTCAAGCAAATCATGCACGCATTCCACTAAGCTGTAAGGCGCAGTTGATGGTATGTGGCCTGTCCTTTTGTCATCAGGAACTGTATATGGACCAATCACTCCTTTCAAAAGCTTCCTGCCACCAGATTTACGTCCTCCAGCACGAACTCCATAGGGAGGGTCACATATAATGGCATCAAAAACCTCTTTCAACCCCGAACGCCAAGGAGGAAGGTTGTTGTCTGCCCTTAGTAAAGCAATAGGCATTGGCAATCCATACTGCTTGAAGTTGCTCCAGACATTACAATCTGGACCACGGCCATCACGCACTACTCGAATGTCAATATCTGCACCCATTGTCATTGCTCCATAATGAGCTGCTGCAACTAGAATGCTTCCTGTCCCAACAAAAGGGTCATAGACCAGCCTTCCAGATTTGGCCTGTGCTTGGTTAGCCATCAGGAATGCCATTTCGGCATCCATGGCTGTCGGCCCCAGGTAAGTACGACTCTTTAACTGATAAGTTGGCAAAAGCTTCCTATCAGCAGTACCAATTTCTCGACCAAAAAATATTCTCCTTCCCACAATGGGTGGCAGTCCATTATTAGAATCATAATCATCTGTTTCTATGAGCCAGAAGGTGTGATCAGGATTTTTTAAGTTAACCCGGCCCTTGAAAGGAATATAGGATAGTGATCGAATACGCTCGTTTTGCTCCTCAAAGCTGATAACCTTCCCAAACGTCTCAACAGCAATCTTGAATGTGGTATCAGATGTCAGGTATGGCAGCTTCCTATCATCTGGATAACTCTTAATCGACTCTTCTAATTCCTCAAAGCTACTCCCTTCTCCCCAAAGTTCAAAAATTCCTTTTACAAGAATACTACGGTTTGCAACATTTCGCGCAATTTCTTCAGAAGGAAGATTAACGAAGTGAAAAGGAGAATCGGGATGGTGATGTTTTGGAAGCTTCCATTCAAGTGAATTACTGCCACTACCATTGGTTTGTACGTCAGCACTGTTTGTTGGGTCTTTGCTGAAAGCACCAAAAAGCTCTGCCAAAGACTCAACTTCAGGTTTCCTGTAGTCCAGTAACCTGTGATAGAAGACGCATAGATACCACATGTTTTGCAATCTTTCAGTTTAAGCTTCAAAGCTAATAAAAATGAGTGTAAAATTGGAAAATGTAAAAGGTGTGGGGTTTCTACTGGAGAAGGGCGGAAGAGATCAGTAATGGCGGCGGGACGAAGATACACGCTACTCTTCTAAACCCTAGAATTTCGACTTAAACCCAAGGAATTCAATACTCAAATGGGATTTCTGAATAAATAATATATATAGAAATAAATATAAGGGGTTACAAGATTTCTGATTAATTAATTATGTTGAGAAATATGAGTTGTAGATCAAACTTCAGAGTACATCGTGTTTTAAAAATACAATTTGTAATTTGAGTTTTAAAAATATATCTTATAAATTGAGTTTTTGAAATAAGATTTATAATCACGTCTTAAGAATATAAAAACAACATATAAATCGGGCTTCAAAAATAAGACTTGAACTTTAAACATATTGTGATAAAATCATAAACTTCGTCAATATTCGTAACTACATCTCACTAGCTAAAAATTATTTCTTGAATAAATTTAAAATTTGAGAAGGTGTATAGGATTTATTGAAGTTTTTTTCCTTAAAATTTCTTATGGCCTTCAAACAAAATTTTATATTCATTATAATAATAAAATATTTAATATAATTTGATAAGAAGGGTATAGTTTACACAGATCTTACCTTTATTTCGTGAGGTAGAAAGGTTATATTGGATAGACTCTAGGCTCAAACAAAAACATATCAAAGTACAAGAAATATTAAAAAGTAATAGAAATGGAAGGATAAGAAACTAAATGTGAAATAGTAAAACCACTAACATGGAAGAATAAGCTAAACAACATTAAACTACCTATTATCTTTCTACCCTAATTTGTGTTCTCTACGACCTCCTATCTAAGGTCTTCTCCTCTTTCACATGTCCGAACCATCTTAGCCTCGTTTTCCGCATTCTACCCTCCATCGATGCCACTCCTCACTCCTACCTTGTCATGGATATCTTTATTTCTAATCATATCTCTCCTATTATGTCCACATGTCTACGCANGCAATGACCAATAAGTAAACTCTCCTCACTCCTACCTTGTCATGGATATCTTTATTTCTAATCATATCTCTCCTATTATGTCCACATGTCTACGCACTTTTAAACATAAGAATTCTTGACTAGCCAACACTCTGTCTCATACAATATAGTTGGTCTACATACTACGGTGTAGAACTTGCCTTTAAGTTTCTGTGGTACCTTCATATCACACAATACACTGGATGCAAGTCTCCATCTCATCTATTCTACACCAGTACGACTGATGTGTAAACATCATCTTCAATCTCCTCAATTCATTGGATAATACATTTGAAATACTTGAAACTTCCTCTCCTTTTATATGACCAGTGTATCAAACCTCACTTCCCACGCCAGCCTCAAGTGTTACGTCACTAAACTTGCAATCCAAGTCTGTCTTGGTCCTACTCAACCCGAACTCTTTAGAGATTAGAGTTTATTTCCAAACCTCCAACTTGACATTTACTTTGCACGAGTCTCGTTAATCAAAATTATGTTATCCGCAAATAACATACACCACGAGACATCACCTTGAATTCTTTGCATCAATGCATCCATCACTGAGACAAATAAAAATGGGTTAAAAATTGATCTTTGGTGCAGTCCCATCACAACCCAAAACTCCGATTGTTCTCCCACTGTCCTTATCCGAATGTTGGCTCTATCGTACATGTTATTGATCTCCCTAGTATAAGCCATATGTACGTATCTAACCTCCAAACATCTTCATAAAAACCTTCCTTGGAACTTTGTCGTATGCTTTTTCTAGGTTGATGAATATCATGTGTAAGTCCTTCCTCTCCCTATACTAATACTCCACCAGTCTCCTAATAAGATGGATGATCTCTGTAGCTCAGTGGCCTGACATGAATCCAAATTGATTCTCAAAAATAGACATACCCCCCTCATCCTCATCTTCACTGCTCTCTCTCAGACTTTCATAATGTAACTTGACAATTTAATACCATTATAGTTATTGCAATTATAAATATCAACCTTCTTCTTGTACTACGAAACCATTATATTCCAACTTCACTTTTCAAATATTTTTGCCGTATTAAAAATAACATATTTAAACAGTTTAGTGAGCCACTCCATACCTGTCCCGTCTGCGCTATTTCAAAATTACACAAAAATTTCATTTGCTTTCCGGTGCGCGACGTACAAAAACACCTCTAACCTCCTTATACAACCATTAAAGTATACATAAATTGATTCGAATATCCAGCATATTTAAAAATCTTAACTCAATTTTATTTTCTCTGTCTTGTTAAAGAATATTCCATTTTATCATTTCTAAAACAAGATAAAAAGTTTATTATTATTGTTATGCTATATCGACAAGCACAAAAATACAAAATATTAATCAAGATTTAGATACTCATCATCTTCTTCATCACATCATCATCATCATTGTAGGAAAAAATCCAGTTATTTCTCCAGATCTTTATATATCTAAATTGATACATAATCACAGTGACAGTACAAAATTAACAAAAGAGAAAAGAAAAAAAAAATAAAAATGAGGAAAAGGACAAAATGGATTATAAAGACAAAAGAGATAAAAAGTTAGATTCAAGAAAATCCATGACAGATACAACCCCACTACTTGAGTACTCCTATCAAAACCAGCGACACAACTATTACCGCTTTAATTCCTGTCCAATTTCAAGCTCTTTCTCCATGGAAATGACGACCACTGTCCTTCCTCGGCAGCTTCGTTCAATCTTTCTTGGTGTGGATGTTGGTACTGGCAGTGCTCGTGCAGGTAGGGATTTTTTCTTTTGAATGAATTCTTGCAAGTACGTGAGTTTGGTACTTGTTGGTATGAATTAATTGTAAAGTTGGTTTTTTTATGTGGTTTTGAGATTGGTTATGGTGAAAAAATCATGGCATTTTTTGTGTTGACGTTGACTTGTTGTTGTGGATGTTTGTATTGGCAGTGCTCGTGCAGTTTTTTTTTTTTGGAAGGAATTCTTGCAGTATTGTGAATATGATGCTTGTTGGTATGAATTAATTGTGAAATTGGGTTTTTTTTATCTGGTTTTGAGATTAGTTATGGTGAAAAAATCATAGCTTTTTGTGTTGACTTAATGTTATGGGTGTTGGTACTGGCAGTGCTCGTGCAGGTTTTTTTCTTTTGAATGAATTCTTGCGAGTAAGTGAGTTTGGTGCTTGTTGGTATGAATTAATTGTGAAATTATTTTTCTTTATGTGGTTTTGAGGTTGGTTTTGGTGAAAAAATCATGGCTTTTTTGTGTTGACTTTGACTTAATGTTGTGGATGTTTGTACTGGCAGTGCTCGTGCAGTTTTCTTTTTTTTGGAATGAATTCTTGCAGTATTGCGAATATGGTGCTTGTTGGTATGAATTAATTGTGAAATTGGGTTTTTATGGGGTTTTGAGGTTGGTTATGGTGAAAAAATCATGGCTTTTTGTGTTGACGTAGACTTAATGGTTATTTTTGGTTTGGTGAGTTCGAAGCTGACTATGATTAGTGTTGTGGGGTTATGGTGGAAGAAATGAGAATCATGAGTTTCCTTAATATTAATCAATTCGTTTGCATTTCTTTTTATGATAGTTGATGCTAGTAATTGGGTTGCTGTTGGTTGGTATGAGCAATTTTGATTGGTGTTATAAGGTTTTAGGATTGTGTGGTGAGTCATTTTTGTGTTCTCTGTAACTTAGCTTTGGGTTCAGCAATTTGTGTTGCAGTTCTTGGAATGGTATGGGAGGTAATTGCATTATGTTTGTGTAAGTTGGACTTCTAGTTTCAGTTATTATTTGGGGGTTTGTACTTAGCTGTTCTACAGAAAGATGATTGCTTTGGAAATTTGTAGAGTTTATGTAGGATTATTTCATCTGAAATATAGCGGGACTTGAAACCTAGTGTCTTTGGCACTGTGTCACTCGTGCATGTAGAGTTGGTGTCAATTTGGTGGGAATCACGCAATCTGTCTGCATGAACTAGTGTCATATATTATGCTTTGCATGCATTATTGGTTGGAGAAGTTTTTGATCATGCACTTCAATTAACCTTAAGCTTGCTTACACATTTCTTGTATCTGAGTTATTCCAGTGTTCTTCTTCAACAGAGAATGGGAGGTGACATTACCCATTCAAGTGCAATCTATGTGTAGACCTTTAGTTAAACTCAAGGACCTAAGGCCTAAATCTTGAATGGAGATAATAAATATTAATCAGAAGCAAAAAGTGCAGAAACCATTTGAAAAATGTTAACCAAGGAAGAAAAGATATGAAGAGAAAGCGATTCCAGTAATGGCTTTAGAATGCACAAAGAGATTCCAGTATTGTTAAGTTATATTGTTCTAATGTATTTCTGTTATGCTTTTTGTCAACTTCTCTGTGTCACTCTCAGTAAATAAAAGATGCAAACATTTGTAACTTATTAATGGATTTATTTGTCAAAGCAAGGCTGTTCCAATGCGATTTGATATTGGATTGGCATGCTATTTAGTCTCTCCACAACATTCTCTTCATGATTGCCTCCCTAACGAGGAACTTAATTTGTCTTTCCAATGAGGATATGGTGAACAAATGGAGNTAGATAATGTCTCCCCGACGAGCGCATGAAAGAGCGAGGAACTTAATTTGTCTTTCCAATGAGGATATGGTGAACAAATGGAGGGAAGCCTGCTAAAGTACAGGGATTTTAATTTTTGAGCCACAAAATTATGTTTGGCTTTTACTTGTTTGGCCAAGCTTTTAAAAGGTCAAAAGTGTTTCTTTTCAATAAAAGCACTTATTTTAGAGAATGATGTTTGGCCAAGCTTTTGGGGGAAGAAATAAGTGCGGAACACTTTTCAAAATCAGCTGATTTTGGCAGCTTGGGCAAACTACTATAACAATTAACAAAGGCACTTTTTTCTTTAGGAATGGTAACAAATAGCACTTTCAAATGTTAAGCTTCTGTTGCTATTTTCAGCACTGATTGGTCATATGTAATTAATGTTAATTTCACAATCTAGTGCAGGTCTCTTTAATGAGGACGGGAAGCTTCTAAGTACTGCTAATAGTCCAATACAGATATGGAAAGACGGTGACTGTGTTGAGGTCAGATTTCATCACTATTTCGGAATGGACATTCCTTGTTCTTGATTTTTGTTGTTTGTCTATATGGTTGATTTCCCTTAATCTCTTTTGGTCTACTTTTGTTGGTTGTGTCACGTTTAATATGTTACTTGGTAGTAATATGTTTTTAAAAGGTAGAAATGAGAAAACCGTACTCTGTTTCTCTGAAGTAGTGCTTGATTTCTTCCTTTTCAGTTCTTTGTGCTTCTGATTTCATTTATGTGGTTTGTTGAATCCAGCAATCTTCAACCGATATTTGGTTAGCGATCTGCACTGTTGTAAAAACGGCATGTGCCCTTGGAAATGTTTCCAAGGAAGAAGTTAAGGGACTGGGGTTCGCTGCTACTTGTTCTCTTGGTACGTAGTCACTAACTGCTGCAGTTCATCTTAGTAAATCTGTCCAGTGTGTTTTGAGGTATATATATAGTATTATGGTAGTAAATAACATGGATGATTTGGTTCCTATGTGCAGTTGCTGTTGATTCTGAGGGTGAACCTGTCACGGTTTCATGGAGTGGTGATACTAGACGAAACATCATAGTGTGGATGGACCACAGAGCTGTAAAACAAGCTGAGAGGATCAACGCCTCTAATTCACCTGTATTACAGTATTGTGGAGGAGGTGTATCCCCGGAAATGGAGCCACCAAAGGTACATATACTAGTAGGAAGGGCTGCTGTTTATGTCTTGGATCTTTTTCCTGAATGAGATTCTTGACTTTTTAAAGTACATGTATTGGTTAGTTTAGCTGACTCTTATGGCAATACTTCTACTAGAATGTTAGTGGTAAGTTAGTCAAATATTAATTAGTCCCACACTGAAGAGAGATAACTATCAGCCACATCACCTGCACTTTCCTTCTGAATCTGATAGAATAAGTATGTGTTGTTTGTATGCTTGCTCTTGAATCTTTATGCTTCTTGCTTTCTACTGTAGGAAGTCAAAAAGGAAAAGTTGAAGTTCAGTTACTTCTTTGATCATCATATCTTGATATGCTTTATCTACTGCTTGTTAATACAAAATTGTTTTTACAGCTCTTGTGGGTGAAGGAAAATCTCCAAGAATCCTGGTCGATGGCATTTAGGTGGATGGATCTAAGTGATTGGTTAACATACAAGTAAGAAATAGCTCATGAACTACAATACTTGAAGTTTTAACTGGAAAAGGTGATGCCATCTATTCTGTTCACTTGTTAGAGCAACAGGAGATGACACAAGGAGTCTATGCACCACAGTATGCAAATGGACATATCTAGGCCATGCACACATGCAGCAGATAAATGAGAAAGATTCCCGTGATATGGAAGCTTGTGGATGGGATGATGGATTCTGGGAGGAGATTGGTTTAGGTGATCTTGTTGATGGGCATCATGCTAAGATAGGTATTTTGAAGCTTCACCTAAATTACCAATATGTATGACTTAAAAATTTCACGGAACTAACTCTGTTGCAAACTTGCCAATCTCTATTCATCATCTCATTTGAAGTCATGCTACAATGTGCGACTGTTGAAAGAGCCTTTGAAAATTGAGCAATGAGTCTAGGAAACAGATACAGTCACCTCTCGTATATTAGTTGAGGGTAGTGGTCTTCCCTCACCAGGAAAAATTCACAAATTTGTGCATCATTTCATGTTAGGTTGCCATCAGCATTTACTGATCTGTGCCTTGGCAAACAGCGGTAGTGCTGCTTAGCATCCCTTTTTTTTTTTGGTTCTCTTTTCGTGTATTTCTTTGGTATTGTTTTCTAATTTATATATGGATTGAGAATTATAAACCTGCCACTTTAAAAATATTATCTTTTCAACTGTTTATGCACATTGCAAAGGGTCAATATTTATTTATGTTGTTTGTATAGTGGAATATCTTTCTCTTAAGAACTGCTTAGTTATTCTTAATCATGATTTTATAATAAAAATGCGCAGGGCGAAGTGTAGCATTCCCTGGTCATGCATTGGGTTCGGGTTTAACACTGCATGCTGCAAAGGTGAAGAATTTATAAGAATCATATTGCTTCTTTACTATTAGCAAAAGTGAAAAGAAGCACACAATCATTCCCGATGATGCAAGCATTTGTGGTTTTGACAGTTATAAGTCCCCTTAGTTTCTTCATGCTTTTGAGTTACTTTACTAAGGTGCTGCTTTATGTTTCAGGAATTGGGCTTGATGGCAGGGACACCAGTAGGTACTGCACTGATAGATGCTCATGCTGGGGGTGTTGGTGTAATGGAAAGTGTGCCTGCATCAGATTCTGAATCTATAGGTTGTTATTATTGTGTAATCTTCTGGATTAATGATCAAAATATCTTCGCTTATATTGTCGTCTAGATTTACTTATTGACGGAGTGTTACTGCATGTTTGAAAGTTGATGAGGATGCTATAAGTAGGCGTATGGTGCTTGTATGTGGAACTTCCACATGCCACATGGCTGTATCCAGGACAAAATTATTCATACCTGGAGTCTGGGGACCTTTCTGGTCAGGTACACCTCCACTTGCAATGTACAGTTGTTCTTTCAAACCATCTTTATTCAAATGATGTAAATGATAAATATAAAGGTTTAGGGGCCGCTCAGGATATGCATAGTCGAACTGACATTGTAATGCTGAAAAGCTGTAAAAGAAATGCTTATGGTCAGATATTAGGTTCTGCATTTAGTTTAAACATTAAGCTTGGAGGGTTCCCATATTTTATCTGCATATGACAGCATATGCTGTTGCTTCTGTTACAAGCAAATGATGTTTCATCATTTTGGTCTTCGCAATATTTTCAGCTATGGTGCCTGAGTACTGGCTTACGGAAGGAGGGCAGAGTGCTACTGGTTCATTGCTAGACCATATAATTGAGAATCACGTTGCATCTCCTCATCTTGCAAATCGTGCTGCATCTCGAAGTAAGATGACCTCGATGTGACATTTATGGAAATATGTCTGGTGCTCCTTGTCAAAGTTTTCTTGACTACCTTGCAATTTGCTTTTTGCTCTCCTTTTTTGTGGTGGTCTCCTGCTTAAGAGTTAAAGTTTTATCTTCTGCTAGGAATCTCAATATTTGACTTGTTGAGTGAGATATTGGAATCAATGAAGCAAGATGAGGGTTCACCATTTATAGCTGCATTGACTAGTGATATTCATATTCTCCCAGATTTTCATGGTAACAGGTATAGTGCTCTAGAATGGTTAATTTATTTTTACCTTGATTGCCTAACTATCTGGTATAAATTACATGCAAAATTTCTGTTAGGTCCCCTATTGCAGACCCAAAGTCAAAAGGTATAATTACCGGCTTAACACTTGACAGTAGTGAAAAGCAGCTGGCACTTCTCTACCTTGCCACAGTACAGGGCATTGCATATGGAACCCGCCATATAGTAGAACACTGCAATGCTAATGGACACAAGGTGAGGACTCATTTCCTGATACCACTTTGTATCTTTTATTTATTGAATTGCTATTGCTCTCTTGTTTGGAAACTCTTACATTTTGTACTCTGATAGCTTATGTAGATTCTGATGTAGAAGCAGTTGTAACCTCTAACTTCCAGATTCATGCTTTCTGATATTTTCATGTATAAATGAAGCAGCTATGTAGGAAGTCTCTTAAGACATGGTACCACATGGTTATCTGTCTGTAGTGGTGTCAAAATGCCCAGTTGATACCTAGCCGGTTTGTAACTGTCTTGGTCTAATATCAGTGCCTTTATTTAGAGGCTTTAATGATTTGCTCGGGTGCGAGATGAGATTTCTTCCTTTCTGACTATTAATAGTCAATTACATGCTGACTAATTGGTGGTAAACGTCAGCCCGTGACACTTATATTGAACTTCCATCTAATAACACTTAAGGTAGATATTTATTTTGTCTCTCTTCGACTATTATATGTCTTCCAATACAGGTCAAAGACAATCCCTTTCTCCTTTTTTGTTTGGTTCTGTTTGCATTATCTCCAAGTTGGTTAATTCAACCGGTTCCTTTTTTCTATTTTTGTGTGTGTCTACTTGTATTTAGTTAGTTAAGTGAAGAGATTTTTAAACCTGTAAAGTTTGATATGCTTGAACTCCACATTGTTTATGACCTCTTATGGCAAGCATATGCATCTTTGAGTACACTTTGAATGTTAAGACTCGGTCACTCAAAGCGAAGATGATGTAAGCTTTTTGGTAAGGATGTGTCTGAGAAAGAACCTAGTAATGCGTATTTGTGTGTCTCAGTTTCTTATCGATCACTTTGATCTATTTACTGCTCTTCTTATGCTGAGAGCTTTTAGCATGAATTGTACATGCCTTCCATTTTGATACCTGAACCAATATTTACCGCATTGCTTGAAATGATCTTCTTCCTTGTATTGTTTCTTTATGTTCAGATTGACACACTACTTGCCTGTGGTGGACTTGCAAAGAATCGTCTATTTGTTCAAGAGCATGCGGATATTATTGGTCTCTCTCTCTTTCATTCTCTTTTCATGCAGTTTATCAATGAGTTATGTGATATACATGAAGTGGATGAATGTGTAATGCATTTACTATCTGCATAAATACATTGCAAGAGATTAATGAGAGAATTAAAATTTACTAAAATAGTTTCATTAGCTCCCGAGGTATTATAAAATGAGATTATGATCTGTTTCTAGTGGGGCATTTGAAAGAAATAGATTAATTAGTAGATTGTGTCTCACTCGACATTCCTAATCAGTTAGTCAGTTGAAGCAAATTTAAACCAAAGCAAAAATGTTATTCCGTTACACAGTGGTCCAGGAGCTGCTAACTGGCATTTAGGTCTAGAAGAGCATCTTGCACAAATCGAGCTTTTGGTTATTTGTTTCAGTTCTCGGAAGTTGGACCACATTTTAGCTATACTTGTAATATGCACTGTCTCCGTCTTTGTTGACACCAGAAAAAGTAAATAAAGCTTGCCTAATATCCTCATTTTTGATACCAGCACAAAAAAATAAGGCCTGCATACTATCCTCACTTGATCTCCTCTATAATAGTACAGCAACGACTACACAGTCCCAATCAAGTTAGGTCTGGTAAATAAAAACTCACCGTTGCCGGCGGTTGAACCCCTCAACCCCGTGACAGGCGGGAGTACTCACCACTATACTACAACAACTTAGTTACCTCCTCTGGAACAGTAAACAATGACTAGAAGAAATAACCTGAAACAAGTTAGGAAGTGCTAGACTTCTATGGATGGTAGTGAATCCTAAACTTTCCCTTGAGCTTCCCAATTGCTGAAATGGTGTATTATAGCTTACAATTTGTTACCTTTGATTATCTGCATGAATCCTTCAACCTCAGTACTGAATACTCCTAAATTTCTCCGTGTTTGGATGTATTAATCAATTCCAAGCTGTATCATATCTTATGCAGGTTACCCTATCATTCTTCCTCGCGAAAATGAATCCGTGCTATTGGGGTCTGCTATTCTTGGTGCTGTTGCTTCAAAGGAATATCCTACTGTTCGTGAGGCCATGAAGGCAATGAATGCAGCTGGTCAGGTGCGCGACTGTTTACACTATCTACTTTTCTCACTAAAAAAGAGGAACCTTTAGCAACAGAAGTCTGGGCACCAGCATTTTTAACTTTTAGAATTTATTGGCTCCAACTTTAACCACTCCTTAGCTAGTTGATTTGGGTAAATTGTCTCGCGTTGGAACTGTACCATCCACATTCTGATGCAGAAAATCATCATTCTTCAATTTCAATTTTGAATTCAGTAGAAAGTTAAATTTCTCTTGTTTGGATCTTGTCGGGACAACAGATTGAATGTTCTGTGAAGTGCTTTACTGCACTGTCATGTTGCTTGCTTAGAGAGGTTGTGTTCGTTCTTGTGTTTGCTTCATCCCGATAATATAACGGAAGTCACTCCATATTCTCTTCCCTTCACTGCCATCTTCCGTGGTGCTATTCACCTTGGCGAAACCAGATTATAGTAATAATATCTTCATCTTCTACTGTGGGACTAAACTTGGCGTCCACCTCTTTGGAAAACGTCTTTCCCCTCCATTTTCCATCAAGGTTCATTGTGCCTTATTGTTCTTATGGTTTCCATGTGGTTGATGGCAGGTTGTCCATCCGTCTAAAGACACGAAAGTGAAAAAGTACCACGATGCCAAATACAGCATCTTCCGCGACCTTTATGAGCAGCAACAAAGGCATCGTTCACTTATGTCCGAGGCTTTGTCATGAGGTTCTTCCCTTCATTTTTGTCACGCCTTCTGTATCGG
>JACEIK010002372.1:172979-183215 GCA_018107945.1 Datura stramonium
CCTCACACCAATTACAGAGAGCGAGCATCAAATCATCCCAGCCATGGCGCCTTCATCTTCTCTCCTTTCTCTCTAATCATAATTTCAAACACACAGAGATAGCCTTATGTTTTCAATTTCCACAAGCTTTTATGGTGACAAATAACTAGGACTTTTGTGTTTTTTTCCCTTTCTATATCTTATTTGTTAATTAATTAATTTTTTTCTTTTGGGAATTGTGGGTACTTAAAGATTAAAGATTCGATTTTTAGAGTCTTTTCTAGGAGATTTAATACACGAAAGCTTTAATTTTGGTGTTTTTCTTTTTAAATTGGGAAATTCTTGAAAAGTCGGAGGCTTTGGTTGAAATCAGAATTCAGGACGGGCATTTTCTTTATAAGGTAATTTTACTGATTTTTCATGCTCAAAATTTGGGTTATTTGATTCATTTAGTTAATGGGGTGTGAGGATATTGAATTGTTTGTCTAATATATGGAGCTTTCTTGGCTTATTTGAGCTGAAAATTGGATCTTTTGGATTGTTCGAGTTGTACAGGAAGTATTTTGTGTATTTTTCTTTTTGGTTTTGGTAATTTTGCTGAAATTGTGATAATACTGATGTGTAATGCTCGTTTGGATTTTTATTCATTACTGAATAGGGTTTGTAGATTTTTGATTTGTTGGCTTAGTATTTGATATTTTCTTGGATTAGCTTGAGCTGAAAATTGGTGATTTTAGCTGTTGAATTCTGTTACTATTATTTTATTGAGAATTTAAAGTATTTGGTGAACATTTCTAGGCCATCGATGATTCTGGGTGGACATGGTTGTTAACTTCCTCGAATTTCCAAGTTGCTGATTTTGGGGTTGGAAAGGATTTGGGAGTGTTGAGGTGTGTTGGAGTATTATGAGTTTGATACTAACTCAGAACGCTTGGATTCTGACTGCTAAGTGAGAGAGCAGCAAGTTTCGCAACAATCCATGGATAGCCCCACGATGACCATCCCTGGCTCGGTTTCCAGTTCTAACGACGACACTCCACGTGTTAAGTTCTTGTGTAGTTTCTCAGGAAGTATACTGCCCAGGCCTCAGGATGGGAAGCTTCGGTATGTGGGTGGTGAGACAAGGATAGTGTGTGTTCCGCGTGATATTTCTTATGAGGAACTCATGGCCAAAATGAGGGAGATATTTGAGGGGGCAATGGTACTAAAGTATCAGCAGCCTGATGAGGATCTTGATGCTCTTGTCTCAGTAGTGAATGATGATGATGTGGTTAATATGATGGAGGAATATGATAAGTTGGGTTCTGGTGATGGATTTACTAGGCTCAGGATCTTCCTGTTTTCGCACCCTGATCAAGATGGATCCATGCATTTCTGTGATGGGGATGAGAGGGATAACGAGAGAAGGTATGTGGATGCTTTGAATAGCCTTAATGAATCCCCAGAATACAGAACGGGACAACATAATGAATTTCAGGTTACAGGTCCATTAGATGATCTCCATGCTGCAGAGCAGTGCTTTAGTCAGATGACTCTTGATGGTAGTCTCCATAATTTGAGGAGTAACGATGTGCCTATACCTCAGGTGAACTTGCGTCACCTTACAATACCACAGTTGGGTATAGCTCATCCCCAGCAATCAGTTAATCAGAGGTATAATGAAATGGAGGCCCCATGGAGCCCAGCATACTATTCTCCTAGACAGCCGGGACACCTTGATCCACGTCCATTGTCAGAGTTTCCAAATTCTCCTTCTTCGTCGCGGTACTATTCGCCATACCCCGAATTCCAAGAGAGAAATTTTGATAGAATGCCTGAAGAATACAGTCGTCTTCAGGTTAATCACCCATCCCTATATGATCACCAGCCTCAATATACAGATAACGTACTATTATTTCCGAATGCACCTGTACCAGAAAAGGCTGGCTTTCCAGGAAACATCCTTCATGGTGCTAATGCGTTCGAGGGGAACAGTATATGTGAGCATTGCCGAATGACTTTTCAGCGCAATCAGCCTCATCCTGATTCCTCTTGGAAGCCTGGAGAACATTCCCATTTCGATATGGGAAATGGATTCCACCAGGCTGCAAACCCTTGTGCGGAGTGCCCACCAAAAAGAGAAATGTTCCCAGTGACTGCAGATGCCAGTTTGCACCACTCATATTACCCTGTGGAACAAAATGATCCTCGCTGCCGTCAGAGTGAGACTCATAGTCATGAAAAAGGGTGGAGCGTGCAGCATCAAACAAATACCCGAGTTGAGGAACCACATATCCATGCGTCTGGAGCTGGTAGGTCAACGGATCACTATGCTGTGGACAATGCTGCCAATATATCACTTAGCCATAGCAATTTGATTGATGGCCATCAGGTCCTGGGACAAGGTCTTAATTATGAAGACCTTCGCCACATTCGAACTGGACGGGATCCTGGTAGTCAAGTATATCATGATCAGGTGGTAGGCACGGGATCTCAGATTCATCTTCCCTCCATGGAAGATCGTGGTGTTCGCTATGGAAATCCACCTTATGCTTATGGACCAGATACAGCATACCAGGTTCCTCAAGCAAATATGCCGGCACATTCTTTGTGGAGGAATGTTCAAAGCCCAAGTCCTGGAGGCCTTCCTTATGAGATTGCTAATCCACCACAGCTGGTCAATGGTTCTGCTAGTCCTGGATTTGTCCGGGGTATAATGGAAAGTAGTCCTAGGTTGCAATCTGGGATGGAGAACCAAAATGCTTGGCTTGATTCTTCACAGAAAAAGATGGGCTTTGATGGCTTTTCAATGCCTGAATATTCTTATGCACCAGCCCAAAACTTGATCTCAAATGCTCACACCCAGGGAAATCAGTCCATGCATACTGTGGAAGCAATTCAGGCCCCAGGTGGCATGCAGAGTTTTGCAACTCTGCAGGATCCGGTGTTAAAATCTGATTCAGGACCTTTCTTTGGTGATAGGCCAGCTTTGTTGAGTAGGTCTGGAACAAGGTTAACTGCTGATATATGTGCCAGCGACAAGGAGAGTATTATTCGCCAGGAAGGGGAACAGCTATGTCCTTCAGATTTGGTGGAAGGCTCTAATATATGCAGCAGCAGTCCAATCGAAGCATTAGTGGACAAAATTCCACTTAACCCTGTATCACCTGTGTCCACTTGCCTGGAAAATGCTGTAAAAGAAGGTGTTTCTGCAGATACTGAGGCTGTTGATGCTTGTGTCAGTCATAAGAATGAGAAGCCGCAAAAGGATCAGCCGACTTCCTTATCTGATGAGATTCCTTCTGCAGAAAAGGTAGTATTACAAAGTGTGGAGGATGTAAAAGTTGAAGTCCAAGAACATGCTGATTCCGCTCATGAGCATGACACTGCTAAAGTGGCGAATGAGAATGATGCAGAGTTAGCTGTGAGGATCACAATATTATTATTATTAATTTGCATCATGTATGTTTTAAAAGGTGTCATTCTATATGTAATACAATCTGTTGATTTACAGGATGCCCAAGGGGGCTTGGAATTTGATTCAGACAATGACAATGTTAATAATTCCAAGATTGAACCAACAAAGGCCGAGGAAGAAGCTATCGAGAAAGGATTGCAGGTATCTAAAATCACTTCATTTTGTCTCCCTTCCCTCACTGGTGTGAAACACTTCAATTCGTATTCCAACTGTGATTCTTATGAGGGGATTATGGGGAAAACCTTCTCTAGATAAATCTTGTCTCATGTTAGTTGGTTGTTCTCTTTCTTTTTCTTAGATTTTCCTGAGGAGATTGTAGGGAGAGCCTTCTGCATTTATTTGTTTTAATGAATATTTGTTAGGGTTTGTTTGTTTCATACATCTTATTGGAATAAAACTATATGCATGTTGCTTTTTATAGACAATCAAGAATGAAGATCTTGAGGAGATCCGGGAGTTGGGTTCTGGGACATACGGATCAGTTTTTCATGGAAAGTGGAGGGGGTCAGATGTTGCTATAAAGAGAATCAAAGCTAGCTGCTTTGCTGGTAGGCCATCTGATAGGGAACGTCTGGTATGTCCTTAATATATACATTTTTTTTTCTTCTCAAAATTTCTGGTCTGTAACACTGTAAGGATGGTGGATGCTCACACGGCTCTCTTCTTGGTTTGTGAAAAAAAATTTCAGTGTGATACCTTTTTGAAGTATCCAATTCTTAAAGTCAGATCGACTTGATTGAAATTTTCAATTAGATACTCGCTTGATAAATAACAACACTATCTCTAAGGAGATTCTAGATGTAATAATAGTGAGTTCTAATATGCAGTTCATTCGTCAGCACCTGTCATTCTGAAGGAAAAAGTATAACCTTTTGCTCCAGTTGCATGACCTTAGAACGAAATTTCCCCCATGTTTCTGCTATTGTTTCCTCTTCCGCCTTCATATCTGATATTCTGTCTGCGAATTTTATTAACACAGAGAAAATGGTCTTTGTAAATGTTGAAATATCTCAACCATCATGGTATGATTTCATTGTACAAAGGCTGATGAAAGATCATGCTTAGCTTGCCTGTTCGTGATATTACATATGTGGAATACAGTTATATTGCACAAGATATTACACTTGTTTCCGGGTGGCACAGCATGAAAGGGCTATAGGATGCTCAGGAGCTACCAAGTAGTAGTAATATCTTAGAATAGGCAATAAACCAAGTTCTTTTAAGGGTGGATGAGTGCTTGTAAAAATAGCTAAAGTTAGGTTTTTGATGAAAATTTTGAGCAGGTTTTTAATTTAATTCTAGGAATGACGGAAATTAAGTTCCTAGGGTGTGAATTTGTCTTATCGCAGAATCCTGCAAATCGCTGTAGATATAAAGATTCAAAAGCTCTTTCATCTTCTCCTGCTTTGCTCCTGTTCAAATTCTTTTGTCAAACTTCCGTGACCCAGGTTAGCAGAAATATGACTTTCAAACAGTCACCCAGCTTCACTTATCTCCTAGCAATCCCTGAATTCTCTTCCACTCTTTTAGTAGTGATACAATAGTGATCTGAAACACTAACTTCCGCTATCCAAATTACAGGGGAAGATTATTAGAGTACATCCTTCTGTTGAGTTGTATTTGTGAGACTAAACTAATTTTAGTACATCATTTTCTAAATCATCTGTATTTTAAGAAATTCACCTTCAACTTAGAGGTCTTAAAGCACACTGACGTTTGATCTAAAGAATATACCCCTAAATGAATCAAATTTTGGCTTAGGCAGTGAACTGTGAAGATGTTCCTGTTCTGTAAACCATATCAATATGTAGTAGGTAGCACTGAACTGTCACTAAGTTATATTATACTGAGCTGCGACACTTCCCTTTTTGGCATCGGTTTTCTTTTTCAATGCAAGCATGCTTTAAGATGACCACTTTTCCGCATCATAATTATTTTGTATGTCTACACAGTAAAAACATATAGATCCATTATTGTCTATAATAAATACGAGGAAGAATAAGCCATTTTAGTAATCGTTATCCAGAATGTAAGGCTTTTGAGGCAGATGCCTTTACACTCATCATACTTTCTCGCCTTTCTTACTGTATCCTAGTACTAGGTAGATAGCATCGGTGTTAACGGTAAAAAGACAGTTCTCATCTGCACACCTTCTAATTAGAAGTTTTGAAACACTAGTTTAGCCATTTCCTACCCAAATTAGGAAGAGAAAATAAGAGGAAGAAGTTGAAAAGCCGCAAATGATATTGGCCAAGTGTGGGCAAGCATTTGTATTACCATTTCTACTTCATGACCTGAGTTCTAATGGTAAAAATTAATTTGAAGCTACACTTTTCTTATAGCGCCTCATTGTTTCATTCTGTGTTTATTCTCCAGAATTAGTCTATATTTTGTAGCCGATCTGAATGTCCTCTTCTGTTCATTAGATTGCAGATTTCTGGAGGGAAGCTTTGACATTGAGTTCACTACACCATCCAAATGTTGTTTCTTTTTATGGTGTAGTTCGTGATGGCCCAGATGGATCGTTAGCAACTGTTACAGAATTCATGGTCAATGGATCATTGAAACAGTTTTTACAGAAAAAGGACAGGTACATTTTGCTTTTCAGATATCTAGATGGTATCTGTCTGAGTTGGATTTCATTGTTTTCCTACTTCTGTTAATTTAAAGGACATTGTTAATATTTCGAGATAGTCCAAATCACCAACGTATCTTTGATAACAATTTATTCAACAGGACTATTGATCGTCGTAAAAGGCTTATTATTGCCATGGATACTGCTTTTGGTATGGAGTATCTGCATGGGAAAAACATTGTCCACTTTGATCTAAAATGTGAAAATCTGTTGGTAAATATGCGGGATCCACATCGACCCGTCTGCAAGGTATGTTGAATGCTCATGTTTTCTTGTAGTGTTGGGTTATATACTCATATTTGATAGGCAATATCCTTGAGCGCCACAGCCTAGTTTAGATATTTCAGTATCATTATCTGAAGCTAAAAAGGCATTCAGATTTGTTGAGTTCAGAACAGTTGTAGCTCTCGTACTGTATTGGATATCTGTAGCGGCTGACACTACATTGCTTTACCTTTAGATTGGTGATCTTGGCCTATCAAAGGTGAAACAACACACCTTAGTGTCAGGAGGTGTTCGTGGAACTTTACCCTGGATGGCACCAGAGCTCCTAAGTGGAAAAACTAAGGTGACAGAGAAGGTAATGTCTTGTCTTTAGAAGTGGAAGTTATCGTTTTTGTGTGCGCTCTTTCATGAAGTGATCGTTATATTTTCTGCCATGCAGATTGATGTTTATTCTTTTGGAATTGTTATGTGGGAGTTGCTCACTGGTGATGAACCATATGCAGATATGCATTGTGCTTCAATAATAGGTATGTGTCCATTGTAAATACATGTTTTTCCTTTTCACTTTGTTTGCTAGAGAAATCAATCTCCTCTACTTGCTTGTATCAGCTTGAGAATTCCCTACCCTTCCCTTAAAACAATTGCTTTCAGTGAACCACCACAGTAAAAGGGATTAAGAAAGAATTAGATAATTCAGGAATATAGCAGTGGGTGCAGTATCTGTTAGAATCCCTGCGTTTGTGACCATTTCATCTTAAAAAGAAACTTGAAATTGGTGGGAGAGCTCACTTTAATATATATAGTTATATCTTCAACACAAATCACGACGATGCAGGTCGTTGAAGGTATCTGCTTACTATATATGCTGTATCAATTACTCATGTAAAAAAACCTGTTTCCGCATCTGGATGTATGTAAATTATTTCATGTTTACTTGAGGGCTACTCATGTTGTTTTATGATGTCTAGGAGGAATTGTTAACAATACACTTCGTCCACAAATTCCAACATGGTGTGATCCCGAATGGAAAGCGCTGATGGAGAGTTGTTGGGCGCCCGATCCTGCAGAGAGGCCATCATTCTCAGAAATCTCTCAGAGATTGAGAACTATGGCAGCGGCAATGAATGTCAAATGATGCTTTTTCAGGAGTCACCATATACTCGATTGTCTACGATCGTTTTACATATTGACCGGGAAAGATCAAAATAAATGGTAGCCCATGTTTTAACTTCAAAGTTGTTATTGTCTCCCAAGATGCATACCACAACCAGCTATAATAAACATTCTTATATATGTTTTTTCTCGTCCGTTGACTTCATATGCCTATTTATATTATGAAGTCATTGCAACTCGGACGTTCTAGCTGCCTATTTACCGTGTGATCTTGAAGCAGAATAGTACGTTTACGCATCTTCTTCGACCATCAGGATTTGCTGGCATCTCAACTTTGTGAAGGTCAGGCATATGTTAACGTTATGACAACGTCGTGATTGCAGTTCATTCAGATATTGATTTTTCTTGTTTCAGATATCTGTTGGAACTGGTAAAAGCAGTGTATATAGATCAATGACAATTTATACATCTCAAAAGTTATATGAATTTCAATTTCTGTATTTAGAATTAACATCACAAGGAGGGTAAGTTGGTCTCACTTTTCCAGTGATAGAATCAAACTTTGCTATGCTCTCTTGAATTTTGTAGTGTAAAAAATTGTGTTTTGTATACACAAATTTAGTCTCTGCTGGAACTACTTTACTTTCCATTAGTATAATTTAACCTGGTATAAATATGTTTGCCGAGGGTCTACCGGAACAACCTCTCTACTTCTGAGGTAGTGGTAAGTTCTGCGTACATTCTACCTTCTTTAGATCTCACTTGGCGGGATTATACTGGGTGGTTGTTGTTTGTTGTTGATGCAAAACTCAATTCATATATTATGTTCTAGTCTTCTCCGCCCTTGTATATAGAAGAACCAAACTTGTAATACACATCTAATTCATGACATATCACGTATTGCGCTCTTACTGGTAGATCAAACCCGGACAATAATTGTCCTCTACCTTTGCTACTAACTCTCTTTTGTGTTTTATTCTAGCTTATTATTTAGCTGTTTAAGCATAATCCCTTTGTCTATAACCTTAAAATAAACAAGATGGAGCTAATTAAGTGCATGAAACTAAATATAAAGTTCTTAGTTTGCACAAACTTTATAGTATAAATAAAATAAAATAAAATAGATAATATTCTTGTCCCAACCCACCAAACCAACCTAATTAGACAAGCTAGTGTTTGTATAAACACCTAGTTGACTTAATTCCCCTTCTTCTGTTGTTTCTTTTTCTTCACTTTTTTTCTTTTATGATTTTATTTGACTATTTTTATGATATTTTGGTCATGCTTTCTTTATTACTTTGCTGTAGCTTTTTTCAATTTCGTTATTTTTTTTTCAGATAGCTTCGAAATATTTTTATTTGAGTTGAAAATTTATTGAAAATAATCTCTTTATCTCTTAAAATAAGGGTAACGTTTGCGTATATACTACTATCCTCAGACTCTATTTTTGGAATTACACTAATATTGTTGTTGTAGTTTCCTGATATTTTGCCTTGACTTTTCTCTTCCGTTTATTTTTTCTCGAACTACTTTAAAATTTTCTTTTTTGAACCGAGGCAGTTTATCGAAAACAACTTCTCTATCTCCTAAAATAAACGTAGGACCTGTGTATGTTATTCTTTTCAGATTTTAGTTGTGAGATTACACCGAATTTGTTATCGTGTTTCTTGATATTTTGCATGGGACCAATTGGTTAAAAAATTGAAAATAGTAAAAACCAAAGGTCAAATTCCCTTACATCATCATCATGCTACTTGATCGATCTTTCTAGAAAGTAGAAATTAAACTGCAAATTAATAAATATATTCATTTTTGTACCTAATACGCGGCATTGTACTTTTTCAATAAAAAGTCAATTTCTTGCCATTTTGACTTGCCACGTTTCAAGTGAAAAAGTTGGAGAGTAAAATAGTAAAGGACGGCTTGATGCACTAAGCTTTTGCTATACGCATTGCTCAGAAAAGGATCGAATCATAAGGATCTAATATAAATAGCTTTACTTTATATTTATATCAGGAGACTGTTTTCACAATTCGAATCGTAAACTTTTGATTACTATAATTTTATTGGTAATTAATATTAAAAAAAAAATACACTAGTTAGGAATGAATCCACGTTTGTTTTGACTTTTTAACAAAATAACCATGTCGTGAATGTTGGATAGCTAATGTGATAAGAAATTAGAATAGCGGCGGAATTAAAATTTTTATTTATCGAGTTCAAAACACACAACGAAATTAAGGTAATTCATTACATTTATTATTAATTTTATAAAAAATAATTTTAATTTTATATATACAATATAAGTTTTTGACAAAGGAGGTTCGAATGAACTTTCTTGCGCCTCCCTATCTCTGTGTGGTTGGACAAATGCTTTTTTGTTTTTTCAATATACGTCTTGAGTTTTTCTATTATAATCGAGATAATATTAGGATGATCAGTGGTTTCTTTTTCGTTTCTATCTAACTTCATAGAAAATTACTCTTGATTTCGATTCTAATTATTCTTTACCTCGTTGATCGATATTACAATATGTAAGGTCTGTGAGTCAATGAGCGACTACTTGTTTCTTATGTATTCACTTACTATCGATAAAGAGTTTCTCATTTATGTGAACTCGGATAATCTTGCGACACACCGTCAAATATACCTTCTCTCTATGCTTAAACAAAGGTCCTCAAGTTTGAGCTTTTGAAAATAAAATTTTCCTAGTAAAGACCTTTTTCCCTTAAATATTTTCCATTAAAAACGTCATACGCCTCTCGAATTTGAGTTAATAATTAGACTAGTAAATTTCAAATACCAGATAATTAAAAGAAATAAAAGA
>JACEIK010002373.1:0-18473 GCA_018107945.1 Datura stramonium
TTGATTCCATGAATCTGAGTTAGAGCCAGCCAGGCACCAGATGTGCTTAGGCACAGTAGTCTAGCAGTTTAGGTCCTAGTAGGGCACCAGGTGCCAGTCATACCCCCCAAGGCGGGGCGTGACACGTGCACTTAGGGGACATCAAGTTTTTTGCACCGTTGTCGGGGACTTGAAGATTGGTTATTCATTTGTAGATTAGGATTTTTATTCCGCTATTCTATATTTTACATTTTTGTTTGTTTATTGTGAAGTTTAAAATTGTTGTGTGCTCAGTGTATGCCAACTACGAGAAGTCGAGGACCATATTGGCTTCCTTTGATCCTAAAAATGAGAGAACCTTTCACAGGTTCACTATGGAGAATAACGAGGAAGCACAAGGTAACAACCAAGAGAGGGTTCCAGTGTTGAAATTTGTTAGGCCGAACTTGGAGAATTCTTCTAAAGCAATCATCAAGCCGTCCATCACTGGAAACTTCGAGTTGAAGGAAGGGACTATGCAGTTGGCCCAAAATACTTGCCAATATTAGGGCAAGCCGCACAAGGATCCTCATAGACATCTGATGATGTTCATGGACATGAGTGAGAACTTTCACTATCAAAATGTGTTAGATGAGTATGTTAAGCTCACGGTGTTTCCATTCTCGTTCATTGGTGAAGCCAAGGATTAGCTTTAGAATGAGCCAGCAGGTTCCATCACCACTTCGGAGGTTCTTTCCAATAAATTCATCAACAGGTTCTTCTCTTCAAGAAGGACAAAAGAACTGAGCGGGAAGATCTCTAATTTTGTGTAGAGATAGTGAAACCTTGGCTTAGGCTTGGGTACGATATAAAGGCTACTTGATGGATTGCCCATACCACATGCAGTTGAAGGAGATTATCGGGCATAATTTTAAAGAGGGGCTGAAACCAGAGTCAAAGATCTTTCTTGACACGACCCCACAGGGATAAAATTTTTCCAAGAGATATGATGAAACAGAAGCTCTTTTTAACCTCATGTCAGCTGAGAATCAAGACTATCAGGACTCATGTAGAGGATTCACAACAGTCAGGGTGCTAGGAAAGCTCGAGGTAGATGGTATAGCAGCAATCCGAGTAGATATTAGTCAGCTGGTGAATGTGATCTACAAGCTTGTACCATACCGACAAGAAGTCAGGTTCAGCAGGTCCATCAAGTCAAGACTCCTCCACCATCATGTGAGGTGTGCGGAGAACGCCACGCTTATTCAGGATGTCCACTAAACTCAAAGTTTGTATATTTTGTAGGACAATAAAGTCATGGTGGAGGTTTTGCAGGTAATACTTACAATAAAGGGTATAGGAATGCAGCCAATCCCTCATGGGGAGGGAATAAGAATTTCAAATGGCTCCAGAACAACTATCGAAGACCTCAGGGCTAACAACTGAGCAGTTCATTAGAAGAAACAATGAAGTAGTGGACGGTTCAGCAGACTCGGGTGGTTAATGAGATGCAGAAGTCCATCCATGAGATGGAGAGACAGATGGGGAAATTGGCTCTTCAGCAGATTAATAAACCACAAGGGGCACTTTCGAGTAACATTGAGGAGTACCCCAAGGAAAATGTGAATGCAATTTCTTTGTGCAGTGATAAAGAGCTGGGTGAGGTGAGAGATAAGGAAGTTTAGGTAGAGCGGGTTGTGATGTCCATACAGGAGGTTGGGGAGTCAAGTAACTCAAAGCCGAAGTTTGTAGAAGCCAGACCACCCCCTCCCTTTCCACAAAGGTTTAAGAAGCAGAAAGAAGACATAGCTTGGAAATTTCTTGATGTGTTAAAGCAGGTACATGTTAACTTGCCATTGGTGGAGCTTTTGTAGGAAGTTCCTAAGTATGCTGGGTATCTGAAAGATATTGTGGCAAAGAAATAGGAGGCTTATGGATTTTAAGACTGTGGCTCTCATGGAGGAGGGTAGTTCTCGGGTGCAGAACAAAATTCAAAAGAAGCTGAAACACCCCGGAGCTTTACCATTCCAGTTGCTATTGGAAGCAGGAAAGATGGTTCAGCATTACATGACTTGGGTGCGAGCATTAATCTGATGTTTGTATCATTATTCAAAACTTTGACTTTAGGTGAACCACGTCCTACCATAGTGAATTTGCAGCTTGTTAACCAGTCTCTTACTTATCCTAATGAAATCATAGAGGACGTCTTGATCAAGGTTGGACCTTTCATTTTACCGATGGATTTCATAACCCTGGATTACGAAGTAGATGCAGCAATTTCTCTCATTTTGGGGAAGGGATTTTTAGCCACTGCTGATGTAGTTATAAAGGTGATGTAGGGAAAGATGTCAATGATTTTGGATGGTTAGAAAGAAGTCTTTGATGTGTTTACAGTGGCAAGAATGCCACCTCACTATGAGGATTTCATTGTAAAGCCAACGGTAGAGCCTGGAGAGTGTAAGCAGGCAGTTGAGCAGCATGTACTGCATGAGAATTTAGCAGGTTTTCAGTATACTAACTATTTCACTCGAATGAAGGAGTGAGAGTGACTTTTATCATGTCGCAATTTTAAATCAGGCGTTGCACAAGAGGCAACCCGTGAATGTCGGCCACGATTATTACTATGATGAGTTGGTAATTTACCAACTCGTTCGTCTTTTGATCATGACCTTTTTCTTGATTTTCAACTCATTTAGGAAGGTTTATGCCCTTTTTCTTCTCTATTGTATGCATTTGAAGGAGACAAATATAATGGAAGATTTGAACTCAAAAACAGATGCTAAAGACATGCTTTTAATCGGCGAAATACAGATTTAGACTTGCAAAACATAGGTTCAACTATTTCCACCGGCTATTGACTAGTGCTTCACAAGTTAGCACCGGCTATTCACCGGTTCTTCGCAGGTTGGCACCGGTGCTTCATAGGTTGGTACTGGTTATTCACCAGTGCTTCACAGGTTGGCACCTGCAAAACACAATTCAAAAGGCAAGTTACCCATTTCGCTTATAAAAGGGAAAAAATGTACAGAAAGGGTGGCAAATCTCCTAGAAGCCTCCAAGGGAAATTAGGGAAATTTATACACAAGAAAGTACAGATATTTATGACCCTCATTGTTGATAACGCTCAAACTCACAATCCTGATAAAGTATGAAATGGACTTAGTCAATAAATAACCCAACAAAGGTTGGGGGAGAACCAATGGGGAATATGGTAAGAATTAGACTAATGCAGGTATTTAAACTTTTAGGTCTTTTATCTCCAAAAGAGGGTTTATAGAAAACAATTATAAAACAATATTGAAAATCGGTTGTTGTTTATCAAGATTTGCAATTAAATAGGGTAAATGTTACCCATGGTTTCATAACTACTCGAGTTTACACGCGTGATCTATCCCAATGCTTATTTTTAGAACTGATAACTAGGGTTCACTCGAACAATTGGTTTGTCCCTATTAGATGACTATACTCAACTCCTGAAGGATAAGTGGATATAGGAAGTTGTGTTGTTGTGAGCTATCTGGCACCGGGTTAGGTCTCATGAGCAATTTTTATTCAATTGTTATCAATTTGTTCTAAATAACTATCCTGCAACCGCAGCTCAAGTTATACAATGACCCATAAAGATCAAGGCTTTGTTGTAATTCTCTTTTCCTAATCTCTACTTCTCTAGGATCAAGCAAGTAAAGAATTCGGGCAAGTCTTAATGTTGCCTTTCGTTAAGAAACATTAAAGATGAAGATAATATAATACAAGTGTTTAGCATTGGTTTTGACTCACTTCGTGTAACCCTAGTTTGTTAATCCATCATGGTTACCACAACCCTAGTTGTGGAGGTTTTAGCCTCTCATGATTGTAAGATTATTATTAGCATTCATAGATAAACACATAATTAAATACTTACAACGATGATTGAAAGAAAACCTGCTTTGAATATTGCCAGAATTGATGTTCAATAATCCAAGAACAAAGAAGAAATTCAAGAAAAAAATCTCCAAGAATTGAATTAAAATTAACAACAACTTGTCTCTAATTACGTTTAATCGTCTCTCTTCACTTCTCTATACTGAAAATAACCTAAAAAGTATTTATACAAATAATTGGGACCTTCTCCTAAGTAAACAGGGAAACTACCAAAAACTGTCGTCGCCTTCACGTACGACCCATAATAGCATTGTACGGGTCGTACCTTGACTCATACATTGGTTGGATTTTGCTGAATCAGTTAAGTGTTGAGACATGGTACGACTCGTACCAAGAACCTACAAGTCGTAAAATCTTCCCATTTCTTGATCTTGTAATCACTGGCATCTTCTGTTAACTATCACGGATGGCATGATATGACTCGTACCTTGATCCCACGATCCGTAACTCCTTCTTGTACCTTGAGTTCTGCCAATCATCTATTCTTATGGTCTTTTCCATGGTTCCTTGGTATGAGTCTTAGGTAGGTTTCACGACTCGTGAGTGCCACCCCTACTAGGATACTTGGCCTGTGCAATTCCTTCTAGAACTTTTCACGACTTCCATGGTACGACTCGTACCAGGATGGTATGACTCGTACCATGAGCTGTAATTTTCCTTTACTTCACAATTTTCTCCTGGTCCTTTTCACGATTCTCAGTACGACTCATATCAAGATGGTACGACTTGTACTGAGATCCGTACTAAGCCTCTTTTCTGCATTTTTATCCATCTTTCGCACAATTCAGCTTCAATACCTATTCCTTGAAAATAAAGTAAAAGCACATCATATCTGTATAAACACTCCTAAGTCCATGCTATTTTCCCAATTTTAAGTATCGAAAGTGTTGTAAACTCACTGCACGTAAATTGTACACCACACACTACAACACATTCAATTCTAGAGAGAAGAAAAACACCATAGAATTATAGAGATAAAAAGTACTTTTCTTCTTCTTTTCCTTTAACCCGTTTTGGGGGAATTCCACCATTATTGTAAGAACTTGTGAAGCAAATTTGTGAAGGATTGTGATCATCTTCTCTCTCTCTCTCTCTTAATATGCATAGCTAATTTGCTTTCTAGGGGTGTGTGCATGATGGGTTTATAAATTTGAATGGGTATTGATTAATTGCTCTTGGATTATAATTGCAAGTACAGACCTATTATTTTCTCCAAGTTTTAATTGTAAAATTGATGGTTGCAAACATGAATTTTGTTTACTTTCTTGCTTTTGCTTGAGGAAGAAGGGAGAGAATTGGGTGAGAAAATAATAAGGAGCATTTGGAGTATTGATGTGTGGGGTTGAGCTACAGATAGTCAAAATCCACATTCCCACTCCATTAAAGTTTCAAGGCTAGAGATATCTTGATCCTTTCTCAAACTTTTGTGGTTGATAATTTGAATTTGGCCCTAGGGTTTGAGAAAACCCAAAGCATAAACACTCTTGTGGTTGAGAAACGAGGTTATGTACTTTATCCACTTCTATCTATGATAAATTTGAATCTGAGGCAATCAAATAGATCCCATTTTAGTTGTTAGCCCATCAATAGCACACTCCTAGCCATCTCACTTGTGATTACAACAATTGGAATCCCCCTCACTTAGCTCGAAGTTAGAATTAGATATTATTTTCCCTTTTCCCCCCATTTTTACTTTTCAAATGTTGAATAACGATGCATTCTAGTTTGAATTATATTATAACTCTTGAACTATCGATTCAATTTCTTGTGGGATTCGACCCCGACTTTCGTCGGGTATATTTGTTTTGCCAACAATCATTTACACTCTCTTCTAGCGAGGAGTGAATTTGGAAGTTATCAAAAATGGCGTCGTTGCTAGGGAGTTGAGTTGTGATAGCCATTAGTTATTTGTTGATTCAAACTTGCTTTGCATTTTGTTTTACATCTTGTATTATTTTTATTTTTGTTAATTTGAATTTGTATTATGGCATCATGGAATGAAAGGAGGTTTGTTGGTTGCAACCCTTATCGTAATGACCCATGTCCTTATTGTGGAGAACCCCACTTGTGGCAAGATTGTAAATATTCCCCTAGAGGAGAGATGTGTTCACCTTATTTCTCCTATGATGGGTATAGATGAACATTAAGTGGCGGTGATGTGTCACGAACGGAACATAGGCCAGGATAGAGACACGGGACAAGGAACTCTGAGAGACTCCAAGTCGACCCATAGTATAAACATAGAAGCTAAGAGCATACAAAAAGTGGAAAATGATAAAACAAAACATGTGCTTAAGCAGAATTTTGCATACATATCAATTTAAAATAGAGTCAATATTGACAAGCTGATTTCTACATAATGTATGAAAAGCCTCTAACATAACTGATGAGCTGATGGGACAACATCCCAAACTAGCTCGACAAAGTATGTAACTGAAAGAACGTAACAATGGATAACTAAATGTCCTCGAAGGATGAGGACTCACCAACACTGGCTAGATAGGCCTGAGGAGAAAGAAAGACTAGTGATGCGGCTAAGACTGATCCCTCGGACCTGTATTATGAAACAATACAACATAGAGTATGCGGTCAGTAGTTGAAATGTACTGAGTATGCAAGGTAAGTAAAAATGGACAGTTAAAATACATAAGAGTTCATAAGAGTAGGACAGCATGATCGTAAAGTAAATATCATAATGTAAACATAAGGTTCAAGGATTTCAAACCTTTCATAATCCAATCATAATCATAGTTATAAGAGAAATTTTATAAAACATAACTTGAGCCAAAGTAACATAAACATAACCATGCATAAATCATGAGGAACAATGGGAGAACTCGTCTTAACCGACACCATCATGATAGAGCTTACATGATGCCCCACTATTTTACCCAAGTGGTCAGGATCGTCTCAGGCTTTCCAGGCAAGGGGCATGCAATATGGTGATATCAAAGGGATCTAATAATATATGTATATACCTACGGTGGCACATAGTTCTGAGACCACGAGGTTTACCTGAACGCAGGATCTACTCGATTCTAGACACTGCTCCTAAAAACATGCACATGAGGGCTCGTATAATAATCATAAAATCATTCATGAAGTTCATGGACAAATAAATAATAACATAATGGATCCACTTGAATACATGATTAGCTATGAATAAGGGCCCATGAGTTGGTCAAGAGTCATAAATTCATAAATGATGAAGAACATGCATACTTGCGAAAATACATATTCATAAATCTATGATGAGCACTTGAGAGAAATCATATCAATAATCATAAATCATAAGGGCTTAAGAAGATCAAGATCATAGTGGAATCATAATTTGACTTTTCATGAAGCATATATAATTGGGCATAATTTAATTAAAATTTGAAACTATGAATTAATAATCAAAATAGCTATAAAATCTTCCTATAGATTATAAAATATTATTTGATACATGAAGGGAATTGACCCATAGATAGATCATAGAGAATTTCAAAAAATCAGGGATAAACCCCATAAGATCATGAACTTGAATCTAGAATTGAAATCCATGGAATTGAGAAGAATTTTGATCATGAGAGTGAAAGGAACACTCCTTCATAGCCTTATATACCTGGGTAAATCTGATTTACACTCCCTTTTGAAAGCCCAATGGAAATTGGAGAAAAATTGAGGAATTCCTCAAGCTTGATCTCCGAGGAAAAGCTCTAAACTTTCATGCATGGAATGGTAAGTCATAGGATAGGTTTAACACTCTTAAAACCCTTCTAACTAAGCTTAAAATGATTTAATTTAGGACCTGAGAGCTTAGAAATTACGAATATAGCCTTAATGAAAAGTCTGGAAATTTTGCACTGCTAGTGACCACGATCGATACCACGAGTCGTCCCCTGATACCACGACTTGTGGTATCGACCCGTTACTTCCTTCCTTCATTTCTTACCTTCTATGGTCCTATGACAATGACTCAACAGAATGAGTCATTATTCCAAACAACGATCTGTTACTTCCTCCCATTACTTTGCTAAATTCCAAACTCAGGTCTTCAACCACGACTGGACAAGACAAGTCGTTACTAGTCCTAACAACTCGTCGTTTCCACCCGTTTCCACCACTGCCCGCAACTACTCACCTTCTGGAAGTCCTCCCAACGGAAACATAGCACGACTCATTGTCCCATATAATGAGTCGTACCATGAATCATGTCAGTCACCTTGACAAGGACCACTCTTATAACGACTCCTTACCACAACTCGTTACACTGACCAAAGATTCATTCAATGGATTGTTGGTCCTGGACCTGCCGACCATACTCTCACCACAACAGGGACCAACGGTCCATGGAAGCTTCCCACGACTCGTTCAATAGGTCGTCCTGCGACATTTTTCCTAACTTCTCTGTTGAATATCCTTTAACTCCCGAGACTAGTCTTAGGCACTTCTGGGTAATTACAATATCTCCCCCTTGGGAACATTCATCCTCGAATGTGAACGAACATACTGAAAGCTGGGGAAATAGAATTGACATCTCAAATACTGAACATCTAAAGCTAAAAATTGATGGTCCGGACTGGAATACATGACCGAACTAAATTCATGAATCACACATATATACATTAACATGAAAGAAACTGGGACACATGAACTAAACATGAAACTGAATAGAATACTAAGGAGGAAACTGATGCCTCAAGCTAAAACTGAGCAGGAAAGGAATAGATGCGGATATTTAGCCATTATATCTTCTTCGGTTTCCCACATAGCTCCCTCAACATGTTGATTCCGCCACAAAAACTTTACTGAAGCTACTTCCTTATTTCTTAGCATCCAAACCTGACAATCAAGTATTTCAACTGGAACCTCTTCATAGTCAAGGCTATCCTTCACACCTACGCTCTCTACCGGGACAACCATCCATTCACTTTTAAAAGGGATACATGGAAAACTGGATGCATTGAAGCCAATTTTGAGAGCAGCTCCAACTTATTAGCCACCTTGCCAACACGTTTCACAATCCTGTACATGCCAACATAGCGAGGAATGAGTTTCCCCTTCTTTCCAAATCTCATCACTCCCTTCATGGGAGACACCTTCAGAAACACCCAATTATCAACTTCAAACTCAAGTTCTCTCCTCCTCACATCTGCATAGGACTTTTGACGACTCTAGGGTGTTTTCAACCTTTCCCTTATAAGATGAACTTTCTCCATAGCCTCATGGAACAAATCTGGTCCTATCAACGTAGCTTCACCAACTTCAAACCAACCAATTGGTGATCTACATCACTGCTTATAAAGAGCTTCAAATGGAGCCATCTAAATGCTGAAATGGTAATTGTTGTTATATGCAAACTCGATGAGAGAAAAATGATCATCCCAACTACCCCCGAAATCAATCACACATACCCTCAATATATCCTCAAGAGTATAAATAGTCCGCTCAGCCTGACCATCTGTCTGTGGGTGAAAAGCTGCGCTAAGCTTGACCTGAGTACCAAGTCCCTTCTAAAACAATCTCCAAAACTGGGAGGTAAACTGAGTACCTATATCTGATATGATGGACAAGGGCACTCCATGCAACCTAACTAACTCCTGAATATACAACTTAACATAATCCTCCACTGAATTGGTAGTTTTGGCCAGTATAAAATGAGTTTCTTTAGTCAACCTGTCTACAATCACCCAAATAGAGTCATATTATCGACGAGTACGAGGCAACCTCGAATAAAGTCCATATTGATTTCCTCCCACTTACAAGTAGGGATGATAATGTCTTGAAGCACACCTCCAAGTCTTTGATGCTCAACCTTCACCTGTTGACAATTCAGACACTTAGCCACAAACTATGCTATGTCCTTATTCATGCCATTCCACCAATAAACTTTCCGTATGTCATGGTACATCTTGGTGGCACCTGGATGTATAGAATATATGGAACCATGATCCTCATGCAACATCTTCTCCCTCAAGTCATCAACTCCCGGTACACACAAACAACCCTGATATCGTAGTACACCATCTCCTATTTGGGAGAAAACCTCCACCTTCTGATTCTAAACAACTTTCTTCAACTTTACTAAAATAAGATCCTCGTCTTGTCTATCCTTGACCTTGGTCACCAAGGAAGATTCTGATCCATTATGAACAATGACACCATCATTCGTCGAGTCAACAAGACGAACTCCTAGTCGTGCAAGAAATGCACATCCTTCACTAACTCTTTCCTCTCCTCATCTACATAAGTCACACTCTCCATAGAAAGCCTGCTAAGAGCATCTGTCACCACATTATCCTTTCCCAGATGGTAAAGGACACTTATATCATAATCTTTAAGAAGCTCCAACCACCTTATTTGACGTAGATTTATATCCTTATGAGTAAACACATATTGTAGGCTTTTGTGGTCTATAAACACATCCACGTGGACCCCATACAGATAGTGTCTCCAAATCTTCAAGGAAAATACTACTACTGCCAATTCGAGGTCATGAGTCGGGTAGTTCTTTTCATGGACCTTCAGCTATCTGGAAGCATAGGCTATAACCTTACCATGCTGCATTAGTACACAACCAAGGTCGATCCTCGAGGCATCACAATATACCACAAACCCATTGGTGCCCTCAAGTAGAGTCAAAATTGGTGCTAAGGTGAGTCGAGTCTTCAACTCTTGAAAGCTCTTGTTATAGGCCTCTGACCATTGAAACTTGCACTTTCTTCTAGGTCAACTTAGTCAACGGTACTGCAATGGATGAAAAGTCTTCCACAAACCTCCTATAGTAACTAGCTAAGCCCAAGAAACTCCTGATATCCAAAGGACTCACTGGTCTAGGTCAATTCTTCACCGCTTCTATCTTTTGAAAGCCCACTTGTACACCCTCACTTTACACCACATGACCCAAAAATGCTATAGAGTTTAACCAAAACTCACACTTGCTGAAACTTAGCATACAGCTGAAGATCATTTAAAGTCTGTAGCACCACCCTCAAATGAGTGGCATGCTCCTCTTTGCTCCGAGAGTATATGAGAATGTCAGCTATAAACGCGATCACGAACATATCCAAATACGACTTGAACACCCTGTTCATCAAATCCATAAAATCTGCAGGAGCATTCGTTAGTCAGAAAGACATAACTACAAACTCATAGTGACCATATCGAGTCTTGAAGGCTGTCTTCGGAATGCCACTCTCCCGAACCCTGAGATGATGATACCTGAATCTAAGGTTTATCTTTGAAAAACACTTATGTCACGACCCGAACGTACACCCAGATCGGAGACATGGGACAAGGGACCCCAGGAAACTCCAAGTCGACCCATGGCACGTGCATACAGCTAATCTCATTTAATAAGCGGAATACTTAGCATAAAACATACCATAGCATAACATCTGAAAGTACTAGACATACACATAAGCTAAGTACTACATACTTTCTGAAAGCCTCTACTACATACGATGGGTTGATGGGACAACATCCCCAACTAACTCAACCAATACTGAAACACAAGATAACATAAAAGTCTGTCAAATGGCCCTCGGAACATGAGGATTCACCAATAATCTAAGAGCGAGAGCTGAGATGGACTAAGAATAAGGATGAGCCAGAGATCCGAACCTTGTGTCATGAAATGATACAGCATAAAAAGAATGTGGTTAGTATGTGGAATGTATCGAGTATTCAAGGTAAGTAAAACAGACATTAAAAGTAAAATAAACTCATAAATAAAAATAGGAGAAGGACATCATGCTTGTATCATAAACTTCATAAGAAAACATAAGGCTCAATGCTTTCAAGTCATTCATAAAGAGTTCATGATCATAATCGTAAGTAAACTTTATCAAACATGACTTGAGCCAATAACATAAACATAATAATGCATAAGACATGCGGAACAATGGGAGGACTCGTCATAACCGACACCATTATGGTAGAGCCTTTCATGATTCCCCAACTATCTCGCTCAAGTGGCCAGAGCTGACCCTGGCTTGCTAGGCGAGGGTCTTGCATCAGGCGTGATATCACATTTGAGGGGATCATTATCAATACAACATATCATTGGAAACCCACGATGGCATGTGGTTATAAGACAACGGCGTAGTCATTTGAACGTCGGGCTGTTTGGTGCTAGACATGGCTCCCAAAAACATGCATATAGGATCGTACGTGAATCAATAACATCATGCATTAAGATTCATCGGCTAAAATATATCATTTATCATCATTTGTCCCCTTTAAAACATTCTTAGCCATGAACCAAAGGCCCTTTTCATCGTCCAACATCATAAATCGATAAATCATGTCATTCATTTCATGAATCGTAAATCATTCTTCAACATGTGGGTATTGCCCAATACTTCAACATACTCAATTCTTTCAAAATATGCTCATAAACATGGGAACTTGAAATCATGCTTTTCCATCATCAATAAACTCAAAATATGGAGTATTCATCAAAAATCATTAACTTTCATGAACTTTCATCAATGGGCATTTTAGATTTAAAAAGCTTGAAACATGATTTAAAAGAAAGTAATATAAAACCTGCCCATCATTCATAATTCAATAATTAAAACTCAATTAAATAATACCCATAAAGAGAAATCACAATTTCATGCATTGGGTAAAACCCTATAGAACTTGAATAGGAGAATTCATGATTTAATCGAAATTTGGGCATGGGTGCAAAAGGATTCACCCATTCTAAACCCTACATGCCTGGAAATGGACTGATTTCAAAGTTCCTTGAATACCCACAAAGAAATTTATGGAAACTTGGATAAGAAGACCTTCAATCTCCCTAAAACCCCTCTAAAAGCTCTTGCATGGGAATGGGTATGCATTAGGGACTTAACCCAACTTATCACACTCAGAAAAATACACAAAACGATGTAGTTTAGGGTCTCAAAGCATGGAAAAGTCAAAATGTCCTTAATGAAATTTCCCTGAAAACTGATCTAGACGGACCGACGACCGATACCACGGGTCGTTGCATGATACTACGACTCGTGGTATCGAGTCGTTGGGTCTACTGCCTCACCACATACTTTAGGTTCTCCCCACAACACGACAGGATGAGTCGTTGCTTCCATCCATGGGTCATGGGATCGACCGTTGTCAACTCCTTGACCATTCTGAACTTCCCTTACCACGAGCCTCACCATGACTTGTGGTTGCTTCCAATGAGTCGTGGTCTCAATCCATTATATGCACTAGAAATCTCAACCCACAAGCAACGACTAAAAACCACGGGCCATCACTTCTCCCCATGAATCATGGGATGCCCCGTGGTGCCCCTATCTGCCTAAGTTCATCCCTTTCTACAACCACTAACAACGACTCGTTGTTCCCGAAAACAAGTCGTTACTACGTCCGTTGTCACCACTGCCACCCTACACTCCCATACCACGACGGCTTATGACAACTCATGGTATCCAACCATGAGTAGTTGAGTTGCCCGTCCTGTGATATTTTTGCTGGTTTTCTGCACTTTTCAAATTCAACTCCCTAGTCCAATGTAAGGCCCTTCCCGAGGTGTTACAATATCTCCCCTGTGGAAACATTCGTCCTCGAATGAGGAAACAAGCAGCAAATAGAAACATATAATTTATCATATTCAATAATACTCATTTTAAATCGAAAATTGACGGAATGATTACCTCCGAAAAGATCCACATAGCTGCTCCGAATTTAAACCTCACGTACATTCATCATAACAAAAAATTAGACTTGCGCACATGAACTAAATCATGAAAACTAAATAGATTCATAGGGCAGAGTTGATACTTCAAGTCGGAACTGAGCTGGTAGAGAACAAATGTGGGTATCTATCCATCATATCCACTTCGGCTTCCCAGGTAGCTCCCTCAATATGCTGATTTCTCCATAAAACCTTAACTGAAGCTACTTCTTTGCTTCTCAACTTCCGAACTTGACGATCCAAGATTCAACGAGAATTTCTTCATAACTGAGGCTGTATTTTACCCCAATGTTGTCTATCGGGACTACCAAGGCTGGATCACCCAAACGCTTTTTCAAAAGGATACATGAGAGATGGGATGAACTGAAGATAGCTCTGATGGAAAGTACAACTCATATGCCACCTCGCCAACTCTTCTGACAACCTGGTAAGGACCAACTTAGCGGGGACAGAGATTTCCTTTCTTTCCAAACCGCATGACTCCCTTCATGGGAGATACCTTTAGAAATACCCAATCGTCCACATCAAACCCCAGATCCCTTCTTCTCACATCAGCATACGATTTGTAACAACTCTGAGCGGTTTTCAACCGGTCCCTTATCAACTGGACCTTTACCATGGCCTCATGAACCGAATCAGGCTCTATCATGGCTGCCTCACCAACCTCAAACCATCCGATTAGCAATCTACACCTTCGCTCGTAAAGAGCCTCAAACGATTCCATCTGAATACTAGAGTGATAACTATTATTATAGGCAAACTCGATCAAGGGCAAATGATCATCCCAACTACCTTTGAAATCCATAACACATGCCCTCAACATATCCTCGAGGGTCTAAATTGTCCACTCGACTTGGCCATCCGTTTGCGGATGAAAGGCTGTGCTGAGCTTGACTTGAGTCCCAAGTCCCTTGTGGAAAGACCGCCAGAACTGGGAGGTAAACTGAGTACCTCAGTCTAAAATAATAGACAAGGGAACTCTGTGAAGTCGAACCAACTCCCCAATATAGAATTTAGCATAATCATCCGCTGAATCCATGGAATTTGACTAGTAGGAAGTGTGCAATCTTAGTTAACTTGCTTACAACCACCCAAATGGAATCATAGTGTCGGCGAGTACGAGGTAGGCCTGTAATGAAATCCATATTTATCTCTTCCCACTTCCAAGTAGGAATGCTAATATCCTGAAGTACACCTCCCAACTTTTGATGCTCGACCTTCACTTGCTGACAGTTTGTACATTTGGCTACGAACTCTGCAATATCCCTCTTCATACCATCCCACCAATAGATTTTCCGCAAATCCCGATAGATCTTCATAGATCCCGGATGGATGGAATATCTGGTACCATGTGCCTCATGCAATATCCAAACCCTCAAATTATCAATGTCTAGGACACATAGCCTACCCTGATATCATAGAACACCATCTCCCCCTTGGGAGAAAACCTCCACCTTTTGACTCTGCACCGCTTCCTTCAGCTTCCTAAAAATTGGATCCTCATCTTGCCTGGATTTAACATCAACCACGAAGGACGATTCTGACCCATTTTGCACAACAACGCTGCCATCGGTCGAGTCGATTAATCTAACTCCCAACCTTGCAAGTCGGTGGACATCCTTCACCAACTCCTTCTTTCCCCCATCCACGTGGGACACACTCTCCATAGAGAGCCTACTAAGTGCATCCACAACCACATTAACCTTGCCCGGATGGTAAAGAACACTCATATCGTAGTCCTTTAGCAACTCCAACCACCTCCTTTGCTGAAGATTGAGATCGTTCTGCGTGAAAACATATTGCAAGCTCTTGTGATCCGTGAACACATCCACGTGGACCCCATACAAGTAATGCCGCCATATCTTCAATGCAAACACCACCGCGGCCAACTCAAGATCATTGGTCGGGTAATTCTTTTCATGAACTTTCAGCTGTCTCGAGGCATAGGCTATTACCTTCCCATGCTGCATCAACACACATCCCAGTCTGACTCTCGAAGCATCGCAATACACTACAAAGCCATCAATACCCTCAGGTAAAGTCAATACTGGTGCTGAAGTGAGTCGGGTCTTCAACTCTTGAAAGCTTTTCTCACAAGCATCCGACCATTTGGAACTTTACCTTTTTCTGAGTCAACTTAGTCAAAGGTGCCGCAATAGATGAGAAACCCTCAACAAACCTCCGGTAGTAGCCAGCTAAACCTAAGAAACTCCAAATTTTCGAAGGGTTCACCGGCCTGGACCAATTCTTCATCGATTCAATTTTCTGTGAATCCAACTTTGTGCCTTCGCTTGACACCACATGACCCGAAAATGCCACCGAGTCTAACAAAAATTCACACCTACTGAACTTTACATATATATGAAGATCCTTGAGGGTCTAAAGTACTACCCTCAGGTGAGCGGCATGCTCCTCCTCGCTCCGTGAGTATATCAAGATGTCATCGATGAAAACAATCATGAACATATTCAATTATGGCTTGACACCCTGTCCATCAAGTCTATAAAAGCTGCAGGATGATTTGTTAGTCCAAAAGACATAACCACAAACATATAATGGTTATACCGTGTCCTGAAGGCAGTCTTCGAGGTATCACTCTCTCGAACTCGGAGCTGATGGTACCCAAACCTGCGGTATACCTTTGAGAAACATTTGGCACCCTGAAGCTGGTCAAACAAATCATCAATCCTGGGTAAGGGTACCTGTTCTTGACGGTGACCTTGTTCAATTGCCGATAGTCAATGCACACACGAAAGGAACCATCCTTCTTCCGAACAAATAGAACTAGTGCACCCCATGGAGACTGGCTCAGTCTAATAAAGCCCTTATCAAACAGATCCTTTAATTGATACTTCAATTCCTTTAGCTCGGCTGGAGCCATCCTGTAGGGAGGAATAGAGATAGGCTGCGTATCGGGTAAGAGATCAATGTCGAAGTCAATTTCCCTCTCAGGAGGAACACTTGGCAAATCATCGAGAAAAACATCGGATACTCACATACCACCACTAATTGGATAGTCGAGGTCTCGGATTCAACATCCTTAACCCTAACTAGATGATACATGCAGCCCTTAGAAATCATTTTCTTGGCCTTCAGATATGAAATAAACCGACCAGCTGGTACAGCTGAATTACCTTTCCACTCCAAAACTGACTCACCCGAAAATCGAAATTCCACTGCACGGGTCCTATAATTAATCAAAGTATAACATGCAAACAACCAATCCATGCTAAGAATAACGTCAAAGTCATTCATGGCTAGCTCTACAAGGTCTTCGGAGGTAACCTTATGCAACAAAGTGACCGGGAATTCTCTATATACTCGTCTAGCTATGACCGGATCACCAACAGGGATTGAAACTAAAAACGGTTCTAACAAGGTCTCGGGACTAACTCCAAGGCTACTAGCAATGTAAGGAGTCATGAAAGATAAGGTAGCTCCCAGATCTAGCAACGCATAAACATCAATATAAAAGAAATGCAACATACCAGTGACCACGTCTAGCAAAGTCTCCTACTCCTAGAGTGAGGCAAGGGCATAGAATCGATTTTGGCACTGTCTGCCACCCTTACTAGTCGACACTCCCTGCGGAGCGGAATGGGCTGGAGTTGCTGCTGTCCTGGTGGTCTGTGTACGACCCCTATCATCACCCTATCTAGCATATTGGCACGCTCGGCGCATGTGCCCAAATCTACCACACCCATAGCAAGCATCCGAACCGAGCAGGCACTCGCCGGCATGACTCTTGCCGCACTTCCCGCAGGCCGGAGAGGTATGCTCTAACTGGGCGCCCCTCTGATCCCTCGACCCTGAAGCCCTGCTCCTCTGATCACTGATGTGCCGTGATTTTACAGCACTTTCGACGCTTAAAACCAAGAAATTATGCACATTCCAGGTATGTTTATATGGATATAAGGTATTTTGTGCTTAATGCGTAGGAAAATAGGTCTAGAAGTGATTTTGGTCGAATTAATGTTGAAAAAAACTAAAAGGTGGCTGCTAGGCACTTAACGAGTCATTGGCAGGAGGCACGACCTGTCACTTGAGGCGTTGGCAAAAAGATGGAGTTTTGAAGAGGTGAAACAGTGCACTTGATGATTTGGAGGAAAGACTCGTTATACTTAGTGACAAGTCGTGAGGTCAACCGTTAGGTATTTAAGAGAAGCAATTAACTACGTATCCAGTGAAGATGACAAGAGACATCACGAGTCATCACCTAAAGGAACGACTAGTTGGCAGGCCACCGGAGCTATCTATGAGGTACACTGAAATTTCTAAGGAAGTAGACCACGAGGGACCTAATGACTCATGCTAAGGCACGATGAGTCATTAGGTGACCCATTTCTAGGCCTGGGTAAGTTGCTGAGGACGATTGATTGAAAGCAAAGAACGACTCGTCAAAAGGCCTAACGATTCGTCACATGGCCCATTTCCACTGTCGACCTGGTTTCCAGATTTATTTAGGAAAAGGATTTATTTGTATTATAAATACCAAGTTTTAGGTTTATTTTAAAGAGAGAAGGGTTGAGAACGTTTATGTCACGCCCCGCCTTAGGGGGTATGACTGGCACTTGGTGCCCTATTAGAACTTGAACTGCTAGACTACTGAGCCTAAGCACATCTGGTGTCTGGCTGACTCTAATTCTGATTCACGGAATCAACGAGCTATATAGCGGCTGTAAATACAGCCCCCGGTCGGCTAGTCCTATAGCCACCTGTACAACAGCAACAGCTAACCAGAATCTCTTTAATATAAGGGAACCTATGCGGGCCAACAAGGCCACCATGCTGACTAGTTATTTCTGAATTAATATAACAAATGTTGAACAGCTACGTGACCAACAAGGTCACCACTACTAACTGGATAGGGCCCCACACGGCCAACATAAACAACTAAACATAC
>JACEIK010002373.1:27788-57896 GCA_018107945.1 Datura stramonium
GATTTTTGGGAGAATCTTGAGCGATATTCTTGAGAAAGTTTTCAAGATACGAAAGCTACATTGGAATTTTTATTCAATCTACTTGGTTTTTATTCTACAAAACTTTGTACATTGCAATTATGATTTTTTCTATATTTTGTGATTGCAATAGCACAAACATGAGTAGCTAAACCCATAAACAAGGTTTGTGGGAGCCAAGATGAATTAACACACATAGGTAAGAATACTTAGTGATTCTTGAACGGAGTTTTATGCATGTATTGCTTTTCCCTTCGTTTTGATTGATTCTTGACGATTGCAAATGTTAGAATTTGTCTTACTCTTACGTACCGGATCAAGGAGGTAATGAATGGAAAAAGGGATTAACAACAAAGATTTGAGGCTACCAACCCTCATCTAATAGCTTGAACTTATCCAAGAAATAGCTTATCCGATATTAAGGGTAAGGGTCAACTAAAGAACACCTGTATACAGACCAAGTTGCGTAGTGAAAATCACCTAGATAGGGGACCAACCATTTAGGTGAACCTAACTTACCAATATTGCATGTTAAACACCAGAAAAGATCACTAGAGTATAATCCTTGTGGTTAGGAAATCTTGGGGAACACAATCCTAGTCTAGTCGTAAATTGAATACAAACCCAATTTGATACAAGCATTCATTAGTTTCACTTTTGTTATTATTCCAAATTTTCCCCCTTTGTAAATAAGTCAATCAATAGTGATAGCTATTTGTTGATTGTGTTAACTTTACTGTTGGTTCTTGTTTCCCTTTTATTTTTTTTCTTTGTTTCTATTTTTTTACTTAACAAGTCTAGCCATGGAGGAATCTTTGTTTCTTGATGACTTAGCAACCGTTCTAATGGGCAATGAGGCGGAGGAGATTCATGGGAGTGAGGAGATTATAAATGCACTTTCTGGCATGGGGTCATATTTCTACGCTCCAAAGAATATCGATCTTGATTTAAAAAATAGGGTGACCCCACCAGCCAAGCCATCTATTGAGGAACCTCTAATATTGGAGCTCAAAGCACTCCCATCCCATTTATAGTATGTATTCTTGGGAGCCGATAACACTTTACCGATCATTGTTGCAGCTGACCTGGAGGAATGGCAAGTAGAGGCTTTGGTCTCCATCTTGAAGAGATACAAAAAGGCTATTGGGTGGACCATTGCAGATATTATTGGAATCCCAGCCGGTATTTGCGTTCATAAGATCTAGCTAGAACCAAATTTCATTCCAAGTATTGAACATCAGCGCAGGTTGAATCCACCTATGCAAGAGGTGGTCAAGAAGGAAATCATAAAGTGCAGGTGTGGTATATCCGATTGCAGACAGCAAATGGGTAAGCCCAGTTTAGTGTGTACCGAAAAAGGGAGGAATCACGGTAGTCCCAAATGCAAACAGTGAGCTCATTCCTCTAAGACCAGTCACCAGTTGGAGAGTATGCATGGATTACAGGAAGCTGAACCAGTGGACGCAGAAAGACCACTTTCTGATGCCATTCATGGACCAAATGCTAGACAGACTTGCCGGTAGAGGATGGTATTATTTCCTTGATGGTTATTCAGGGTACAATCAGATTTTTATATCCCTTGAAGACTAAGAGAAGACCACATTCACTTGTCCATATGGTACATTTGCGTTTAAAAGAATGTCGTTCGGATTATGAAATGCACCTTCCACTTTTTAGCATTGCATGATGTCCATATTTTCTGACATGGTGAAAGACATCATTGAAGTCTTTATGGATGACTTTTTGTGGTGGGTGACTCATTCGAGGATTGTCTGGCCCATTTGATAAAAGTGCTTCAGAGATGCGAAAAGACAAATTTGGTGTTTAATTGGGAAAAGTGTCATTTCATGGTCAAGGAAGGAATAGTGCTGGGCCACAAGATTTTGGGCAAGGGTATGGAGGTAGAACAATCCAAGATTGAGGTGATTGCTAGTCTGCCACCTCCAATTTATGTGAAAGGTGTTCGCAGCTTTTTGGGCCATGCAGGTTTCTACAAAAGATTCATCAAGGACTTTTCCAAAATTGCACATCCATTGTGTAAGCTACTCGAGAAGGAGGTGAAGTTTGTTTTTGATGAGGCATGTCTGAAAGCATTTGAATGTATAAAAGATAGATTGACCACGACCCCCATTATCGTGGCACCTGATTGGTCTCTGCCTTTCGAAGTGATCTGTGATGCTAGCGGTGTGTCCCTAGGAGCTGTGTTGGGCCAAAGGCATGAAAAGATTTTTCATCCAATTTATTATGATAGCAAGTCTCTTAATGTAGCTCATAAAAATTATACCATGACAGAACAGGAGTTGTTAGCTGTAGTTTTTTCATTCGAGAAGTTTCGGGCATACTTGCTCGGAACCAAGGTGATAATCCACAAAGACCATGCATCTTTGAGATATTTAATGGCAAAGAAGGATGTTAAGCCACGGTTGATTCGATGGGTGTTGCTGCTACAAGAGCTCGAGTTTTAGGTAAAAGATCGAAAAGGGACTGAAAATCAGGTTGCAGACCACTTATCCAGATTAGAGCCTGATGCAGCACTTAAAAATGAACTTGATATAGATGACGCATTTCCAAACGAGCAGGTTCTAGCGGCATCCCAAGATCTCATCCCATGGTTCGCAGACTTTGCTAATTATTTGGTGAGCGATGTTGTACCAGAGCACTTATCTTTTCACCAGAAAAAAGTTTATGTCCGATGTGCAGAAATTCTTCCGGGATGAGCCCTACTTATTCCGCATATGTGCTGATGGGATTATTCAAAGATGCATGCCCGAAGTAGTGATGTTGAGTATATTAGAGGCCTGCCATTCATCCCCTGTTGGAGGCCACCACAGCGGGATCCGCACAGCCCACGATATTCTACAATATGGATAATATTGTCCAACCATTCACCAGGATGCACACTATTTTGCAAAGGCATGTGATGCATGTCAAAGACAAGGAGGCATATCACGGAGGCATGAGCTTCCTCTTACTCCTATCCTCGTTATTGAGCTATTTGATGTATGGGCCATTGATTTCATGGGCCTATTTGTGAGCTCAAACGGGATGAGGTATATACTTGTCATTGTTGACTACGTTTCAAAATGGGTGGAAGCAGTTGCTCTGCCAAACAATGAAGGAAAAAGTGTCACGGCGTTATTGAAGCAAAACATATTTTCAAGATTTGGGACCCCTAGAGCCATAATTAGTTATGGGAGTTCGCATTTCTATAACTGGTTGTTTCGCTCTTTATTGGAAAAATATGGGGTCAAACACAGGGTGGCCAATCCCTATCATCCGCAGTCTAGTGGGCAGGTTGAAGTCACCAACAGCGAGATAAAGACTATTTTGGCAAAGATTATGAATGCAAACCGGACAGATTGGGCAAGAAAGCTAGATGATGCTTTATGGGACTATTGGACCACCTTCAAGACTCCTATAAGTATGTCTCCGTATCAGCTTGTTTATGGTAAAGCATGTCATCTCCCGGTCGAACTTGAGCATAAAGCTATGTGGGCACTCAAGAAGTTGAATCTGGATTAGAACGAAGCTGCGAACTTGAGGCTTGATCAGTTGAATGAGTTAGATGAATTCCATTTGAAAGCCTATAAGAGTTATGAAATTTACAAGCTACAAATGAAAATTCAACATGATCGGAAAATCAAGAAAAGAGAATTCAGTCCGGGCGATATGGTACTGTTGTTTAATTCTAGACTTCGGTTGTTTCCTGGAAAGTTGAAGTCTAAGTGGCTAGGACCTTACCGAGTGGTTCAAGTATTCTCTCATGGGGCAATCGAATTGGAAAAAAAGGAAGGAAAGCGGTTCAAGGTAAACAGTCAGCGGGTCAAAGGTTATTTGGGGAGAAGCGAAGAAATCAAACTGGTAGAACTGTGGATTTTGAGTGAAGTCTGAGTACCTCAAGTTACTTGCGTCGTTCTGCGACATTAAATCAGGAGCTGCATGGGAGGCAACCCATAGAGGTGTTTTTGGTGAAGTCTGACTAGCCGAAACACCCACGTCGTGCCCGTGACGTTAAATCAAGCGCTTCTTGGGAGGCAACCCAAGTTGTAAATGAAATAAAAAGTTAATGTTAATGTTTGCTGATGGGTGCAGGTGAATAAGATGGAAAATCTGAAGTTGGAACCAAAAGCTGGAACTTCAGTTCTGGTGCAGAAATATCACAGAACGAGTCGTCGCCTGACCAAACGACTCGTTATGTAGCCTGTTTTGAGTGAGAAAAATAAACTGCTGAGGCAGTGTACTTGACGAGTAACCTAACGACTCGTTGCCTCTGGTAACGACTCGTTGGGACAAATTGTCAAGTACATTGGACCTATTTGAAAAAAATGTCCAGTTCGGATAATGAGTGACTTCACGAATCGTTTCTAGAGGTAACCTCGTTTAGTAACTCGTGAGCACCACTCACACCAGTTAAAAATATTTTCTATTTCACCTCCTTTTGTGTACTAACATGGTTTCCACAGGCACAATGGCTTCACGAGGCACACCAAAGAAGGGTCCAAACAAAAAGTAGGTACCTGAGCATTTTCAACCATCATACAAAAGGCTGCAAGATGATCCATCCTCCTCTGAAGAGTTGAGTAGCTCTGAAGAGGAGTATGAAGTGTCGGAGGAGCAGCTGGTGCGGAGGACGGCCAGGGCTAGATCTCAACAAAGTTCAAATCCGACAGCCCTGGTCGATACTCCTACTCCTCTAGCAAGAGATCTGCCCATCCGAACTATTGAAAGCGATAGGGCTGCTGCTGCACTTGTTCCGGAGGCTCCCACAACTGGGCACAATAAGAGAGAGTAGATGAGTCGCATTCCCAACGAGGGGACTCAAACAATGAACTGACTTAGACATCGGGCACATCGAATGAGCAATCGAGAAATGTGAGGAGATGGTGTGTCCACGGCATGCGGGCTATATAAAATCGGGATATTGCTCCAAATGACAAAGGCAATCCGAAGCGGAGCATTTATGAGGAGCCAAGGCTAATCACCACCGGTTTGAAAGACCTACCAGAGCTACAGGAAGTATTTGAAAAATACAAGTTTAGGTGGTTGACAAAACCTTCAGGCAGCTATAGCCCATGCCTGGTTCACGAGTTCTATGCAGCATATGCAGCCACCTTGCAGCGGTTAGAACTAGGACGCCAGGATTGGAAGAAGTGGCCTACCTTGAATCAAGTGATGATGTTGATACATGTCTGCTCCGTCAACAAAAATGGGAGAAGAGTGAGATGGAGAGAGCGCTGCACGAATCAAGAGAGGAGGCTCGACTGAGAGCCGAGACTGAGGCAGCGAGAGCTCGTGGTGAAGGAACAAGCTCAGTTGGATGTGAGAATGCGTCGGGTCATGAAGACAATATTAGAGTTGATGTTGGAGGCATATCTACACCCTCCACTGACCAGGTAGCTGACACCTAGGTCGCACAGGTATGTTTTCTATTCCCTTAGTTTTTGTCTTGTACATATATGCGTCGAGGACGACGCATGTTTTTTTGATAGGGTGGGGAAGGGATACCTGTGCATTCTATTTTGCTGAACATAACTCGAGGATTTTTCTTGACGAATATCTTTTCCCTCGGGTGTTCCATATCTAGTAGAACCGGCATGTTTAGGATTTTATTTTGTGTTTTTGTGTTTTTTTTTGGCAGTCAGAAGAAAGTTAGGAAAACTAAAAGCAATCAAGAGCTAAAATTGTTTGATATTTTAATTTTTGATGATTTGATACCCCTCCAAAAAATTTTGTATATGTGTATGTGAGATTTGACAACTATGACCTTTGTGAATCTTTGCATGGCATTGGAACTGTGAATTTGTTTACCATTATATGGCTGTACCTGAACTAACGATGAGTAGAATTGATGATGTTGACCGGTGCTATATGTGATGTGAGGTTTGATAGCTGAATTCGGTTGTGTGTGTCAATCTAGAACTTTTCTTGTCAGTCGTACCGAGATAGAAGATAAGGAACTAGGAAAGGATCATAGGCCGTTTCTTATTTATGAGTCCACTTTAGCCTAAAAGACCTTCCAAAGTGAATAAAATCCCTTGATCCAAATGTTTGAGCTTTAATTGACCTTTCTTTTCATTCACACCAATTCACCTACCTGATTTAATTATGAATGAACCTGTTTTGGCCCTGGTCCCTCCTTGGACATTGTGAACTTCAACTCAGGCAAATTGTCTAAGTTGAGGGTGGTTATGATAGGGTGAGTAAGAAGAGTCAGATGGAAGTAAAGTTGGGTAATGAAAAAGAAGAAGGAGAGCGGGTGCGGTATGCATGATGAAAAGAAAAAAAATTGTTGTTGTTAAAAAGCAAGAAAAGAAAAGAAAAATAATGTGCAACATCAATAAGTTTTTGTTGAGTAAAAAGTAACCGCATCCGTAGTGTCTACAGCAAAAAAAAGGAAAAAAGGAGAAAATAGAAATAAAGATGAAAAGTGGAGTAAAAAGCGTAGTGTCAAGGAGGATTGAGCTACTAAAATTCATATGTACCATACCCAAACCCGAGCCTATGTTACAAGCCAAGAAAGTCCTATAGTGATCCTAGTATTTGTCCGAAAATCGAGGTATTGAAAGTAAAGGCAAACCTATGGTATTGTAACCATACAATTTGAATTTCTTTGTGAGCGTGAGTGGATCTTACCTAGTCCCAAGAAAAATATACCGAGATAATCATATACATATGTGTGAGTGTGGGACTTCTTTAGGGTGAGAACACTTGGTCAACAGAATCGTCTGCAAATTGTCTAGGGCAGTGTTATAGATTTATGTGTGTGGTTTCAGGTGACAGTATTTTGCCATGTTTCGATTCCTCTGTGTTATGGTTGGAAATTTTGCTTATGCATAGTGTTTTGAGTTGATATGATGAGGGAGGGATTAGAAAATTTGATTTTGATGACTGTTGTAAGTTTCCTAAAGTTTTTCTGACTGAAGCGTCGAAATAGATTATTTTGTTTTGTTTTGTTTTGTTTTTTCCTGAGGACATGCAAAAGTTCTAAGTTGAGGGGGTTGTTGTGTCGTGATTTTATGGCACTTTAGACACTTAAAACCAAAAAATTATGCACACTCAAGGTATGTTTATATGTGTATAAGGTATTTTGTGCTTAATATGCAGAAAAATAGGTCTGGAAGTGATTTTGGTCGAATTAATATTGAAAACAACTGAAAGGTGACTGCTAGGCACTTAACGAGTCGTTGGCAGGAGGCACGACCCGTCACTTGAGGCGTTGGCAAAAAGATGGAGTTTTGAAGAGGTGAAACAGTGCACTTGACGATTTGGAGGCACGACTCGTTACCACTTGGTAACAAGTCGTGAGGTCAACCGTTAGATATTAAAGAGAAAAATTTAACTAAGTATCCATGTGAAGATGATGAGAGACATCACGAGTCGTCACCTGAAGGAACGACTCGTTGGCAGGCCACCGAAGCTATCTGTAAGGTGCACTGGAATTTCTGAGGAAGTAGACCACGAGGGACCTAACAACTCATGCTAAGGCACGAAGAGTCATTAGGTGACCCGTTTCCAGGCCTGGGTAAGTTGCTAAGGACGATTGATTGAAAGCAAAGAATGACTCATTAGAAGGACTAACGATCCATCACATGGCCCATTGCCACTGCCAACCTGGTTTCAAGATTTATTTAGGAAAAGGATTTCTTTGTATTATAAATACTCAGTTTTAGGTTTATTTTATAGAGAGAAGGGTTGAGAACGTTTAGAAGCCGATTTTTGGGAGAATCTTGAGCGATATTCTTGAGAAAGTTTTCAAGATACGAAAGCTACATTGGAATTTTTATTCAATCTACTTGGTTTTTATTCTACAATACTTTGTAAGTTGTAATTATGATTTATTCTATATTTTGTGATTGCAATAGCAAAAACATGAGTAGCTAAACCCATAAACTAGGTTTGTGGGATCCAAGATGAATTAACACACATAGGTAAGAATACTTAGTGATTCTTAAACGGAGTTTTATGCATGTATTGTTTTTCCCTTCGTTTTGATTGATTCTTGACGGTTGCAAACATTAGGATTTGCCTTATTCTTACTTACCGGATCAAGGAGGTAATGAATGGGAAAAGGGATTAACAACGGATATTTGATGCTACCAACCCTCATCTAATAGCTTGAACTTATCGAAGGAATAGCTAATCTAATATTAAGGGTAAGGGTCAACTAAACAACACCCGTATACAGACCAAGTTGCCTAGTGAAAATCACCTAGATAGGGGACCAACCATTTAAGTGAACCTAACTTACCAATATTGTATGTTAAACACCGGAAAAGATCACTAGTTTATAATCCTTGTGGTTAGGAAATATTAGGGAACACAATCCTAGTCTAGTCGTAAATTGAATATAAATCCAATTTGATACAAGCATTCATTAGTTTCACTTTTGTTATTATTCCATATTTTCCCCTTCGGAAATAAGTCAATCAATAGTGATAGTTATTTGCATTAACCTAAGTTCTTACCATATTCCCTGTGGGATCGACCTCAACCTTTATTGGGTTCTATATTTGAAAATCGACCGCCTATATCTCAATTGTGAGGTGTAATCTGGGTGACATCAATCACCCCTGGGTCTGGAATGAACACTAGATGATGATGGTGTTGGGGCTAGTGATCTCAGCTAAAACTGTGTACGGTAGCCACCGTCGGACCTCTGATGTGAAAACCCACGGCTATCTGTCCGAGCCCTCTTTGCCTCCATCTCCATGGCATGAGCCGCATCCATCTGTTGGGCGTACAACACTACGCGAGGAAAATCCATATCCCGGTGAAGCATGGCAGTCCTGCAACCCTTTTCTAAATAACCAGCCACACCATGAACGAATCGGCTCACCTGCACCCTCTGATCCATCACTAACTCTAGGCGTACTTTGACAAATGAGTGAATTCAAGAGAATACTCCAGCACTGTCATCTTTCCCTGCTTGAGGTTCACAAACTCAGTTGCTTTCAACTCACTCATCTCCCGAGGGAAGAACCTATCGAGAAAGGACATGTGGAACTCATCCCAGCTAATAGAGCCTGCTCCCCTTGCCTTGTTGTCCTTCCATTGCTTGTACCAAATATGAGTGACCTCTTTTAGCTGATAAGAGGCAAAAAGTCAACACACTCCCCATTTCTTACCCCCATAACCTGAGTTACCTTCAAGATCCCTTCAATGACCTCATGTGAATCCTCGTCCACTTTTGATCCCGTGAACTCAGGAGGGTTCATCCTCAAGAAATCTTTAATCCGAGCTGCCGCTGCATTTCCATTTTGTGGGACATGTGCAACAGCCTGTTGGTTGACCTGAGCGGTCAAGGCCTGCGCCAACATCTTAATAGTCGCCAAAAACTTAGCGTAGACAGCTAGCTCTGGTGCCTGGGGCTCCTGAATAGGTGGGGCTTGCTGATGCTCATGGTCATTGCCACCTCCGTGGCCTCCATCATTTTCATTCCTCCTTCTGTTCATTCTTTTAGGATCCATAATTCTGCAATCGCGAATAGGACAAATTAAAAGGATGGAGAGACTTTTCATTGCACAATATAGAACATGAAAGAAGGGAACAATTCCTAAACGTCTATTAGCCTCTTCATCAGAAGTATGGCGCGCTTCACACCCATGAAAAAGACTCTACTTAACGCAGCTTTTAGACACCCTAGGACACTTCAAACCTATTGCTCTGATACCAAGTTTTTCACGACCGGAACGCACACCCAGATCGGAGACACGGGACAAGGGACCCCGAGAGACCCCAAGTCAACCCATGGCACGTGCATACAGCTAATCTCATTTAATAAGCGGAATACTTAGTATAAAACATAGAGAAAACGTAATCATAGCGTATCATCTGAATGTACTAGAAATACACATAAGCTGAGTACAACATACTTTCTGAAAGCCTCTACTACATACGATGGGTTGATGGGATAACATCCCCAACTAACCTGACCAATACTGAAACACAAGATAACATAAAAGTCTGTCAAACGGCCCTCAAAATATGAGGATTCACCAATAATCTGAGAGCGAGAGCTGAGATGGACTAAGGATGAGGATGAGCCTGAGATCCAAACCCTGTATCATGAAACGATACAGCACAGAAACTATGCGGTTAGTACATGGAATGTACCGAGTATGCAAGGTAAGTAAAATGGACATTAAAAGTAAAATAAACTCATAAATAAACATAGGAGAAGGACACCATTCTTATATCATAAACTTCGTAAGAAAACATAAGGCTCAAGGCTTTCAAGTCATTCATAAAGCGTTCATGATCATAATCGTAAGTAAACTTTATCAAAACATAACTTGAGCCCATAACATAAACATAACAATTCATAAGACATGCGGAACAATGGGAAGACTCTTCATAACCGAAACCATCATGGTAGAGCCTTTCATGATGCCCACTATCGCTTAAGTGGCCAGAGCCAACCCTAGCTTGCCAGGTGAGGGACGTGCATTAGGCATGATATCACATTTTAGGGGATCATTATCAATACTATATATCATTGGAAACCACAGTGGCACATGGTTATGAGACACCGGTGTAGTCCTTTGAACGCCGAGCTGATCGGTGCTAGACACGGCTCCCAAAAACATGCATATAGGCTCATACGTGAATCAATAACATCATGCCTTAAGATTCATTGGCTAAAATATAACATTTATCATCATTGATCCCCTTTAAAACATTCTTATCCATGAACCAAAGGCCCTTTTCATTGGCCAACATCATAAATCGATAAATCATGTCATTCATTTCATAAATCGTAAATCATTCTTCAACATGTTGGCACTGCCCAATACTTCAACATACTCAATTCTTTCAAAAATATGCTCATAAACATGGGAACTTGAAATCATGCTTTTTCATCATCAATAAACTCAAAATATGGAGTATTCATCATAAATCATAACTTTCATGAACTTTCATCAATGGGCATTTTAGATTTAAAAAGCTTGAAACATGATTTAAAAGAAAGTAATATAAAACCTACCCATCATTCATAATTCAATAATTAAAACTCAATTAAATAATACTCATAAAGAGAGAAATCACAATTTCATGCATTTGGGTAAAACCCTATAAAACTTGAATAGGAGAATTCATGATTTAATCGAAATTTGGGCATGGGTACGAACGGATTCACCCATTCTAAACCCAACCTACCTGGGAATGGACTGATTTCAAAGTTCCTTGAATGCCCGCAAAGAAATTGATGGAAACTTGGAGAAGAAAGACCTTCAATCTCCCTAAAACCCTTCTAATAGCTCTTGCATGGGAAGGGGTATGCATTAGGGACTTAACGCATCTTATCACAATCAGAAAAATACACAAAACGACGTAGTTTAGGGTCTCAAAGCATGGGAAAGTTGAAATTTTCCTTAATGAAATTTCCCTGAAAACTGATCTGGACGGACCGACGACCGATCCCACGGGTCACTACACGATACCACGACTCATGGTATCGAGTCATTGGGTCCACTACCTCACCACATACTTTAGGTTCTTCCCACGACTTGACAGGATGAGTCGTTGCTTCCATCCATGGGTCATGGGATCGACCGTTGTTAACTCCTTGACCATTATGAACTTCCCTTACCACGAGCCTCACCACGACTCAAGGTTGCTTCCAACAAGTCGTGGTCTCAATCCGTTATATGAACTGGAAATCTCAACCCACAAGCAACAAATAGAAACCACGGGCCGTCACTTCTCCCCATAAATTGTGGGATGCCCCGTGGTGCCCCCATCTACCTAAGTTCAGCCCTTCCTATGATCGCTAACAATGACTCTTTGTTCTCGAGAACGAGTCATTACTTCGTCCGCTGTCACCACTGACCACCCTACACCCCCATACCACGACGGCTTACGACGACTCGTGGTATCCAACCACGAGTCATTGAGTCACTCGTGCTGTGATATTTTTGCCAGTTTTCTATACTTTTCAAATTCATTCCTGGGTCCATTCTTAGGCCCTTCCCGCGGTATTACAACTTAGCACCCTGAAGCTGGTCAAAAAAATCATCAATCTTGGGGAGGAGATACCTGCTCTTGATTGTCTCCTTGTTCAATTGCCGATAGTCAATGTACACATGAAAGGAACCATCCTTCTTCCAGAAAAACAGAATTGGTGCACCCCATGGGGATTTTCTTGGTCTAATGAAACCCTTGTCTAAATAATCCTTTAACCTCTCCTTCAACTCCTTTATCTCAGTTGGAGCCATTCTGTAAGGAGGAATAGATATGGGTTGCATATCGGGAAGAAGGTCAATACCAAAATCGATCTCCCGCTCAGGAGGAACTCCCAGTTAATCATCTGGAAACACTTTTGGATATTCACATACTACAGGAACTCACTAGATAGTCGGGGTTTCGGATGTTGCATCATTAACCCTAACCAGATAGTACACACAACCTTTAGAGATCATCTTTCTGGCCTTAAGGTAGAAAATGAAATGACCTACAGGCACAGCTGAACTACCCTTCCATTCTAGGACTGGCTCACCCGAAAACTGAAACTCTACCACAGGGGTTCTACAATTTACTGAGGCATAACATGCATGTAGCTAATCCATGCCAAAGATAACATCAAAATCTGTCATGGTTAGCTTTAGTAAATCTGTTGAGCTGACTTTCTGAAGGATTATGATAGGGAAATTCCTATATACCCGTCGAGTTATAACTGAATCACCAATTGGAGTAGAGACTGAGAAGGGTTCTGATAGGATTTTGAGACAGACTCCGAAACTACTAGCAACATAGGGCGTCACAAAAGATAAAGTAGCCCCTTGACATAACAATGCATATACATCAAAGTGGAATACTTGTAACATAATGATAACCACATCTAGTGAAGTCTCCTACTCCTGGAAAGATGCAAGGGCATAAAACCTCTTCTGGCGTTGGCCACCACCTGCACTGGTGGACGCACCCTGCTGAGCTGGCCGTGTTGTTGCTGCTACTGAGCTGGTAGCCTGAGCACAACCTTTACCATCACCCTGTCTAACCAAATGACACTCCCTACGCTTGTGCCAGGGTCTACCACACCCATAACAGATATCTGACCCAATCAAGCACTCCCCTATGTGATTCTTGCCACACTTTCTGCAGACCGAAAATGTACGGTCTGCCTACATGCTCCTCTGTCCCCTCGATCCTAATACTCTACTTCTCTGGTCACCCGCAGTCTAGATGGAGCATTGGACGAAGATGGATCTGGAACTAATGACCTATAATGGGACTGCCGATGATGTCCTCCTCCCAATCTCTATCGAGAGAACCCATAACTGTCTGTCCTAGCCTTCTTGGCCTCTCTTCTCTCTCTCTCTCTCTCTCTTAGATGCACCGCCTTCATCAGCTGGGCATGAAAAACCAATTGAGGAAAGTCAATGTCCTAATGAAGCATAGTGGTCCTACAATCCTTGACCAGGTAGTCCGTTACTCCGTGCACAAAACCTGCTCACATGAGCTCCCTGATCAGCCACCAGCTTTGGTGCATATTTGGACAAACGAGTGAACTCCAAATCATATTCTTGGACCTTCATGTTATTCTGCCTCAGCTTCACACATTCAGCTGCTTTGATTTCCCTCATCTCTCGGGGGAAGAACCGATCCAAAAAAGCGGCATGGAACTCTTCCCAACCAATGGGGCCCACTCCAATTGCCCTACTATCTTTCCACTGTCTGAACCAAATCTGAGCAACCCCTTTAAACTAATAAGAGGCTAGATATGCACACTCCTCCCCTGTCACCCCCATGATTTGGATGATCTTCAAAATCTCATCAATAAACTTGTGCGGATCCTCACCCACCTTCAATTCGAGAAACTCCAGAGGGTTCATCCTAAGAAAGTCCCTGACTCTCGCTGCCGCCGCATTCCCATTCTGAGGAACATGCACTATCACCAGTTGGTTGACCTGGGCAGTCAATACCTGTGCTAACATCTGAATGGCTGCCCTAAACTCTGCATGGGCAACCTGCTCGGGCACATGATCCTCGGGGACTGGTGGGGCCTGCTGTGCCCATCCTCATTGCCATTCTCATGGACATTTCCATTTCTGTTTCTTCTTCTGTTAACTCAGCGAGGAGGCATGATTTTGCAAATGTGTATAGCACGAGTTAGAAGGATAGAGAGACATTTCATCGCATGGCATAGATTATGAAAGAAGGGACATTTCCTAAAATGTTTCGTAGCCTATTCATCATAAGTGTGGCGCGCTTCACTCCTATGAAAAAGACTCTACTTAAAGCGGATTTCAGACACCCTAGGACACTTCAATATCTAATGCTCTGATACAAAGTTTGTCATGACCCGAACGTAGGCCCGAATAGAGACAGGGACAAGGAACCCCGAGAGACTCCAAATCGACCCATGGCATGATCATAGAAGCTAAGAGCATACAACAAGTGAAAAATGATAAAATAAAACATGCTTAAGCAGAAGTCTGCATACATATCAATCTAAAACAGAGTCAACAATGACAAGTTGATTTCTACATAATGTCTAAAAAGCCTCTACCATAACTGATGAGCTGATGCGATAACATCCCCAACTAGCTCGACAAAGTCTGTAACTAAAAGAACGTAACAATGGATAACTGAATGTCCTCGAAGGATGAGTACTCACCAACACTGGCTAGACAGGCCTGAGAAGAAAGCAAGACTAGTGATGCGGCTGAGACCGATCCCTCGGACATGTATCATGAAACGATACAACATAGAGTATGCGGTCAGTACTTAGAATGTACTGATTATGTAAGATAAGTAAAAATGGACAGTTAAAATACATAATAGTTCATAAGAGTAGGGCATCATGATCGTAAAGTAAATATCATAATATAAACATAAGGCTCAAGGATTTCAAACCTTTCATAATTCAATCATAATCATAGTTATAAGAGAAACTTTAAAAAACATTACTTGAGCCAAAGTAACATAAACATAACCATGCATAAATTATGAAGAACAATGGGAGAACTCGTCTTAACCGACACCATCATGATAGAGCTTACATGATGTCCCACGATTTCGTCAAAGTGGTAAAGACTGACCCAAGCTTGCCAGTAAAGGGGCGTGCAGTATGGTGATATCACATGGATCTAATAATATATGTATATACCTACAGTGGCACATAATTCTGAGACCACGAGGTTTACCTGAATGTCGGATCTACTTGGTGCTAGACAGTGCTCTCAAAAATATGCACATGAGGGATCGTATAGTAATCGTAAAATCATTCATGAAGTTTATGGCCAAATAAATAATAACTTAATAGATCCCACTTGAAATACATGATTATCCATGAATAAGGGCCCATGAGTTGGCCAAGAGTCATAAATTCATAAATCATGAAGAACATGCATACTTGTGAAAATACATATACTTGATATTCATAAATCCATGATGAGCACTTGAGAGAAATCATGTCAATAATCATAAATCATAATTTAGGTCTTAAGAAAATCAAGATCATAATGGAATCATAACTTGACTTTCCATGAAGCATACATAATAGGGCATAATTTAATTAAAATTTAAAACTATGAATTAATAATCAAAATAGTTATAAAATCTGCCCATAGATCATAAAACATGATTTGATACATGAAGGAAATTTACTCATAGATAGATCATAGAGAATTTCACAAAATTAGGGATAAACCCCATAAGATCGTGAACTTGAATCTAGAATTGAAATCCATGGAATTGAGAAGAATATTGAGCATGAGAGTGAAAGAAACTCTCCTTCATAGCCTTACATACGTAAGTAAATCTGATTTACGCTCCCTCTTGAAAGTCCAAAAGAAATTTGAGAAAAATTTGGGAATTCCTCAAGCTTGATCTCCAAGGAAGAACTCTAAACTTGCATGCATGGAATGGTAAGGCTTAGGATAGGTTTAACACTCTTAAAACCCTTCTAACTGAGCTTAAAATGACGTAGTTTAGGATCTTAGAGCTTAGGAATTACAAAATACCCTTAATGAATAGTCTGGAAATTTTGCACTGCCATTGACCATGATCGATACTACGAGTCGTCCTTTGATACCAAGACTCGTGGTATCCATCCGTTACTTACTTCCTTCATTTCTTACCTTCTCTGGTCTTGTGACAATGATAACGTCCAAAATACATTATTCGTTACAAAAAAGAATAAAAGATCGTTGTATCAAAACAAATATCCCGATGGATGTTGGGGTAGAATCCAACAGAGACTAACAAATAATATGCACAAGTGTTGTTTGAAAAATTGAAATTAGTTCACACCGCTCAAAAATAACAATGCAATAAACATTTTGGGGGAGATGATGTGCTAATTAAACAAGGCGATGCTAGATCATCTCATTAGTTCAAATTGTGAAAATAACTTTGGGCAGGTGGGCATTCTATATTTGCCAACCTCATAAATGCCTCTTGCTAGAGTTCTTTCAAACCACTAGACACAATTAAATCAACCCAATCAAGTTTGGATTAATAGCTGCACTAATCTCTAGCTATTAGCTATTAATTAGGGTGAGAATGTGGGTTTGGCTATGTGTAACCAAATTCCACAACATCACATCTATTTCCACCATTAAATTCTTTCCCAATACCCAATTCATCTCTTTCAAGCAAAAATCAAGTAAGAAAAGTAGACCCACATCTGACACTATGGATCTTCAATTATAAATTGAAAAGAACTTAACAGATTTCACTAATTAAATAATATTTAGATGAATCTAGCAATACCCAATCTAATTAAGCACTCATCACCACACACCTCTAGCTAATGATTTAGCTACTCATGGTTAAGAAATTAAAAAATATATTTAACAATAAACTCATTAATTTCAATAATAAGAGTAGCAAAATCAAATTCAGTAATAAGTCTTCAACAATGGTGGTACCTTCCTATAGAGAAAGAAGAAGAAGAAAAAGAAAAATAATCTTTTACAATTTCCACCAATAGAATTCTACTATTCTTCTACAAAGAGAATGTTCTCAAAAAGCTAAAAGTTAAGATCTGATAGGTATAGAGTACTTCTCTCTAGAATATATCTAAAAATAGGGTACCCAAGACTCTCTTTTTCAGTGTTGAACACATTTGCCCCTGCTCAGGCGTCCTGGCACTTGCAAGAGTACTGGAGATTTGCCAGTTACATTACGTGAACTGTTGGCTATAATTGAATACTCCTTCAGTGAATTCCAGTGTCCTTCCGCAGTTCCTTCAGCAACTCACCAGCCTCCAACCGTGCTCCGCCGATTTCTTTCTCTTTGATCCAGCACTTTCAGGTGTCAGTAGGTGAGTTAACCGGCAAATCGCTGGTTGATGTCGCGACTGCCAGTTTCTTTAGTTCCCCAAGGCAGTGGTCTTCTGTGTTTGGCCGGTGTTTCGCCGGTCTTCTCCGGTGAAGCACCGGTTTTCACTTGATTCCCTTCTTTTTACTCCCCTTCTTGCTCTTTTCTACAAATCAGATATCTGGATGCAAAAGGGAATAAAATTCATCTAAATGACTTAAAAACTAAGCTAAATCTCAAGCTTAAGATCCTAATGAGTTGGTAAATTACCAACTCAGCAAACAACGACTCGACAAAATGAGTCATTATTCCAAACAATGATCTGTTACTTTGTCCCATTACTTTGCTAAATTCCAAACTCAGGTCTTTAACCACGACTGGACAGGGCGAATCGTTACTAGTCCTAACGACGCATCTTTTTCGCCCATTGCCACCACTGCCCGCAAATACTCACCTTTTGGAAGTCCTCCCAACGGAAACATACCACGACTCGTTATCCCATACAACGAGTCGTACCATGACTCGTGACAGTCATCTTAACAAGGACCACTCTCACAACGACTCCTTACCACGACTCGTTACACTGACCAATGAGTCATTCCATGGCTCATTAGTCTTGGACCTGCCGACCACACTCTCACCACGATAGGGACCAACTGTTCATAGGAGCTTCCCACGACTCATCCAATGGGTTGTCCTGCGACATTTTTCCCAAYTTTTTTGGTGAACATTCTTTAACTCCCGAGACTAGTCTTCGACACTTCTTAGGTATTACATGATGGTAGACATTGGGTTAGTTGTCACAGTGATTTCACGTCTCGATATAGTTGTTATGATATCATTGTTGTGCTCTTAATCTTGATAGGAATGATGTCATGGCATGTGAAGGAAGAAGACTTTATATGACCGAATGGAATCCATGCTCCAAACATTTATGGAGCAAGAGTCTAATTCGGAGAAGGATGTCAACTCCTCAATGTCATAGGAATTATCCCCTCATGGAGAAAACTATAGTTCTATGAAAGAAGAAGCCGAGGAGATATTGAGAAGCATAACAAGGAGGAATGAACAATGGGGCCTAGTCTAAATTGACTCATGGAAAGAAGCTCAACCTGATGATGAACATGAGGTCAAGATGGACTTTGAAGAGGTCAAGGCAAATTGCCAACCAACCAACCTAACTAAAACGCAAGATGCCATAAGTGAAGAAGTGACACTAGAGCTCCAAAGAGAAGTCCAATCAATTATTCTTGAGGACTTTAGTACACTTGAGAGGGAGAATGTCAAGCAATAAGCATGCTTGAGGATAGAGCGACCTAGACCGCCCTCCTATCATTTTTTAACATTGAACTTGGTTGATGAGATTGAGATTAAGGCAACTGAGTCTATGAGGGAAGTTGAAGAGGAAGATCAAAATAGCTTCATTTTAAAGTTTGTCATGCCATCAAGACCAAAGCACAATCCTCACTTAAGGCCCAAAAGACACAAGATGCAACATCTTTTGCTTAGCGCCTTTACTTTCACACCACCACCCTCAAGCGGAGTAGAAAAATGGAAACGAAATTACATGTGCAATTCAAAAGCTCAAAGTGGAGAGAAAAGTGGTGAAAGTTGAAGCCATTGAGCTGTGGCGTTAACTAAGGCGCTTCTTGGGAGACAACCCAAGTGCTTTTACATTTTTTCCTTTGTTTCTTTTCATTTTATGTTTGTGTTGTCTTTGATTGTGCAGGGGTGGAATAGCTGTGTAATGTGGCAAAAAATGGAAGGACCAAAATTGAGAACCCGGCGATAAACCTATGAAACGCAAGTACTAATGCGTGAAACGCATGTCCAACGCCTGTGCCCACCAGAATACATGGAAGAAAAAGATGCTCAACATTGACAAGTAGGCGCTAAACCTAGGAAACTCAGGTCTAAAGGCACGAAGCGCAAGTCTGGCCCCAGTTATGTGCAGAATACCTGGAAGGAGATGTTTCAAAATAAGTGGTTATGTGCTCCACCTGCGAAATGCAAGTGGGAACTGGTGAAACGCAGGTGGTAACCTATGAAACGTATGTTTAGCTATATTGCACACAGTTCCAATGCAGATGCCTCTATTATACCAGGGAGTTCCTTCACCTATTCCTCCCTTATTTATTCAGAATTTGTACATCGAAGACAATGCCTTAACTTTGTTTTTATTTGTCTGTTGTTTTGTTAGGGGGAGGGTGAAGTCTGAGTAACCCATTTGTTAGTGATGCATGATATGGCCCTATGATAGATTGACTGGCGCCATTATTAAGGGAAAATCATCATTATTTGTTAGTTAGCATCGCCTTTGTAGATATTAATCACTGAATAAACTCTAAGCATTTTCTTTACCACGATTCTTTTTATCTTATTTTTTTGTGTCAAACCGGGTAACATTTTTCAATGATGGATTGAAAGGAGAATTTCTTAAGGGAAAATGTCAACTCTAGAGTCTTTTTGAGTCTTTTGTGCACTTGTTTGAAGAGGTACCACCAAAATTTCTTGCTTGGCATTACACATGAGTTTTGAAAAAAAAAGGAGGGAACTTAAATTTGAACATGAGCACCCTCTTGTCATGGGTTATACATTCCTTGCTTGGTTTTTTGATTCGTAAACTAGCTTGTCTAAAGTCATACTCTTAGTGTGATTTAGAAAGTGTGTGAACTACTTGGATTGTGATGTCTTGTGTGGTGATTCCTTTGGCTTAATTTTTGTGTATGCATGATTGTCTAGAACTTGCCCTAAGTTTGATTCAAAAGCAAAATTTTAGATGATGTTGCACTTAGAACATGATATTAGGCTTTCTTTGATAGTCACTTCACCAAAAATGACCTCCTTGAATATCAATCTTTGATAGCCAATGTTTGAGCCTCGGACCCTTTCTTTGGAAACCACATTACAAGCCTAATGACCCTTTTTAATCCTCTTCTTTGGCACTCATCCTCCCTAGTTGCTAGTAATGAAAGAATGAAAATGGGGCTTAAAGCCCAAGAGATGAGGAGAGATAAGGAAATGAATTGAAATAAGGGAAAAGCCTAAGTTTGAGGGTTTGCAAGAAAAGGGAGAAATATAAAAGCTTCAATATGAGATAACACCAAATCGTGACGAAATCAATGAAATGGTTGGGTACAAAAAAAACCTCGAATCATTAAAAGAGACAGAATAGTTGAAAGGTGTTGCCTCTTGCTTAGATGAGGCAAAATGTGGAATTAAAAGGTGTTATATGGGTGGCTCTTGCTAAACAAAAGATGAAGATGATGAACAAGGAGAGATAAGATGGAGTGATCTCAATAGTGTGATGGGATGTTAAATGTGTTCACAAAAAGGCATTAGGGAGGTGCTAGTCACTAGAACTAATCATTTGTCCTACCCTTACCCTTAGCCTTCATGATAACCCGCAAGTCCTTAGTGATTTTGAGTGTAGCAACTCTACATTAGTGTGAATTACACAAAGGTCAAGCCTATGAATCAATTTGTATGCACTTGAATTTCTTTGTGAGAGTGAGTGCATTTGCCTTATCATATAATCCCTATGTTTGAAATGCTTTAAAATGTATGGGATCCTCTCTTTTTGTGAGTGGCGTCACTTCCTTGGGGTACATGCTTAAAATTGTTTCAAGTGAGAGGTATGAATGAGACAAGTGTGTAACGAACTGTAAGGAAAGCTTTGAATGCGAATTGTCAATGACTTGAGATGATCCTTGAGCTTGTTTTGGAAATGAACTATGCCCCTTGTTTGAATGAAAAGAATGCATGCAATATATGCTTAATGATTGTGGTCACCTATTGAAGCTTGTGCAATATATTTTGAATCGTTTCTTCTTCTTGAGTTAGTGTATGGTTTTTGGGTTATTTTGAGTCTTAATGGCTTGTGTGCAAACCCCGTGATGCTCCAAGCTTAAGTAAATTCTTTTTGAGAAAAAATGTCTTGCTTGAGGACAAGCAATGGTTCAACTTTGGAGGTTTGATGAGTTGGTAATTTACCAACTCATTTGGCTTTTAAGCATGACCTTTTGCTTGATTTTCAACTTATTTAGAAAGGTTTTATACCTTTTTTCTTCTATATGTAGGCATTTGAAGGAGATAAGGATAATGGAATATTTGAACTTAGAAAGAGCTGCTAAAGACATGCTTTTAACCGGCGAAATACAGATCTAGACAAGCGAAACACAGGTGGGACTGTTTGCACAAGCTATTCACCGGTGCTTCACAGGTTGGCACCTGCTAAACATAGTTCGAAGGACAAGTGACCCATTTTGCTGATGGAAGGGCAAAAACTTCCAGAAAAGGTCCCAAAGCTTCTATAAGCCTCCAAGGGCAATTGGGGAAAGTTATACACAAGAAAGTATAGATATTTATGACCCTCATTGTACACCACACACTACAACACATTTAATTCTAGAGAGAAGAAAAACACCATAGAATTGTAGAGATGAAAAGAAAAAAAAATTCAGGTTGGTTCTTGGGTGGTGCGCTGCGCCAGACCTAGTCCACGAAGAAAAAAAAATTTTAAGTGTGTGGCGAGGTGACTGGCGCGCCGCCGGGGGTGTTGTGTCTAAAATTTTTTTTGGTCCAATAGGTCATATTTGACCCAAGGACCTTAAAATTATCAAAAATCCCATGCCCCATACCTTTATTTTAAATCTCCATTCATCCCCTCTCACTAAAAAAGTGAAAAAAGCAACAAAATTCTCTCTTCCCTCACCTAACCTGGAACTCCATCTCCTCATTCCCCCATTGTTGTCTTCTCTAAGAAGCTTTGCGAAGCTAATCTCTCCAACTCAAGTAAGTAATTTTCTTCTCTCTTGGTTATTAGTGTAAAGAGTATACCCCTATACCCTTCTTCCCAAGTTAAAGACCCAAAATCACCATTGTTGGTGAAGAGCTTGAATTTCACAATGTGGGTTTCATTTGCTTTAATCTCTCAAATTATTTCATGAATAAGTGTTATCCTTTGTTGGGTTGCTTATTTTTGGTTGAATGTTGTGATTTGAAGTTGTGGGGATGAAGGGGGGTGATGAATTGAATTTTATGTATTTGGTGGGTAGAAAATTGATTATAGAGAGAGAAATTGCTAGTTCTTGAATTCTTGAATTCTTGAATGTGAAGAATCTTGAGTTATTGAGAATTCATGTTAATTCATTATGGATTGTAGTAAATTTCATGTTGGTTATTGAATGAACTGATTGAAACTACTTTCATATGTGGGCTACTTGAATGATGAATTAAAGGTGGAAAAGTGGAAGGAATAGCCAAAGTGAGGCATTCTTGAAAAGAAAAGAAAAAAGAGGAGAGATGTGAAAAAATTCATGAACTTGATTGTAGTGTGAAGTTAGTGAATAATTTGGATATTGAGATTTGGGATGATAATGGGAGAAGTCTTAATTATTCTATTTGACAAATTCTCACGAGTATGCTAGCAAATTAAGTGTGGGGTCACTTTGCACCCGTTACACCTAATTAGCTAGCCTTTTTGTTCACAAACTAATCTTGTGAAGTTCCTGATTGTGATTGGCAGGTGTCATGGCATCAAATGTTGACAAAGGAAAAGAAATAGAGGTAGCTAACAAGGGTCTCAAGCGGCTTCAAAAAAGACCAAAATGATCGAGTTCATTAGCCAAGGGAACCTTGTTAGAAGGTTTGGAGTAAAAGCGGTGGATCCTCATAGACTAACATGGTTCTACACACAAAAGGAGGCCAACTATGCTCTTGAGAACTGGATTGACAAAGGCCGCCTTGGACTTGAGTTCCCTACCATCCGGGACAAGCTTCCTGAGTTGGGATTGGGATACATCTTTGTCGAGCCTGAGGAGTGCAACCTCACTTTGGTGAGGAAATTTTACGCTAACTGGGACACTTCATTTGAAAAGAGAACCAAAGTCAAAATACGGGGTCAGGTGGTTCATTTCACTTTTAAGAGATTCAATGCCTTCCTTAGAACACCTACGGTAGACCTATTCGAGTATTTCATTCTGCTAGAGAAGCCTCTAAATCACGACATTCGCCATACTCTTTGTGTTGAGCACTTATACACCCATTGGGAAATGGACCATAATGGCACTCACTCTACATTTTCATTCTCCTACTTGAATAAGGAGGCAAAAAAGTGTGGGGAAGATTGTTTATGTCGTGCTTCTTCCTGGGACACACATAACGGACATCACGAGAGAGCGAGTCGTGTTGGTATATGTGCTGATGAAAGGGCTACCAATCAATTTTGGTTCAGTTCTTAGAGGCAATATGAGGAGATCGAGGGATAATTGCAGGTGGAAGTACTGTTATAGTAGTCTCCTGACCCAGTTTTTTAGAGAGGCGAGCATTAAGGAATAAGAAGCAGACCTTCACCTATATCTAACAGGACACCTAGCAGGCAAAATGATGGATGTCATGAAGATAAAAGAGGCCATCACTTCCATAGTTCCAATTCTCACTATAGCAGACTGCTAGGCTCGGGATGATAGCTGGAAAGGCCACATGTTTGGCATGCTTGATCTGCAGCTAAGGATTGGAGGTTGACCTGCCACGGATGATGAGATGGCGGCCTTGGAGGAGCGATAGCCACTCATGGAGAATGCGATGCTGAGACATCGAGTGGGACCAACTTTTGAGGAGCCGCTGGATGATGATGAGGCCACGGTGCTTATTGATGGGGCTAATGACTTGGATAATGATGAGGAGGAGGATGCTGCTATGAGAGCCATGCAAATTGATGGTGAGGATGATGATGTCGACAATGATCAGGCGTACAATCCTGATGGTGATGAGTATGTATAGCGGCCCAGGAAGTTCCTTTTCATCACTTCCATAGTTCCAATTCTCACTGTAGCGGACCGCCAAGCTCGGGATGATAGCTGGAAAGGCCACATGTCTGGCGTGTTTGATCTGCAGCTAAGGATTGGAGGCCAACCTGCCACGGATGATGAGATGGAGGCCTTGGAGGAGCGGTAGCCACTCGTGGAGAATGTGATGCTGAGACGTTGAGTGGGACCAACTTTTGAGGAGCTGTTGAATGATGATGAGGCCACAGTGCTTACTTATGGGGTTTATGACTTGGATAGTGATGAGGAGGAGGAGGATGCTACAGGAGCCATGCAATTGATGCTGAGGATGATGATGTTGATGATGATAACGACTACAATCATGATGATGATGACTATGTATAGTGGCCCAGGAAGTTCCTTTTCTCTACCTACTTGATATATTTGTGTGCCTCAGTGCAATGTTTAAATGTGGAGTAGAGGAAAGATTTCCTGGTTACTCTTTCTTTGCTATATTTGTAGTAGGTTGTAGCATAGTTGTCATTCTCTGTGGTAGTGGCTCTATGATAGATTAGGTATGGTTTCTAATAGATAGTATTGTTGATGACTGTGATAACCTGGATGATGTCTTGTGATGTTTGGATAATTTGTTCGTCTTTGATAGTTAAGCTCTTTTGGTTTAATTTTAGAGTCAATTTTATTTATGTCATCATAGAGTAGTGACTCTTGCCTATGATAGATGGATGATGACTGTCTTAAGGAAAATTAGTCACATTTTTCTTAGAATTGAGTCAGACATAAATCACTTGTGTGCTCTTTGACATTTCACTTAGCGGCTATGCTAGAGTCAATGAAGTGGTCATCTTAAATGAGAATTCCATGAGAGACACTCGTAGTTCTTTAACTCGACTCAAGACACTTATAGAGCTTAATAATGAAAATGTCATTCAATATGATTGTACGAATGTGTAGCTATAGAAAACTGACTAGAGTCTTAATGCCATGTGAGGTGAGCTTAATTGTTGTGTTTTGTACATATTATAGCATCTAGAACTTGTCTTAGTGTATGTTGGATGGCTAGTTGTTAAAGAGTTAAGAGATGATTAAGGCGTTTCTTTAAAAAAAGTCATGTTTTCCAGGTTTATTTTACCTTCCTGAAAATCCTCCCTAGTTAACCCCATTGAGCCATAAGAGTTATTCTTTTTCTTAGCCACAAAAGTAGCCTACTCCCTTTTGTTATGTGACCTCCAGATTATTGATCCAAAGTAGTCTTAGGCACTTTGACACTTAAAAGGAAAGGTCTACCAATGTATGAATGATAAGGGAAAGGAAAGAGAGAAAAAATTGTGCGGAAAGTAAGAAGAGAAAGTAGGAAGAAGGGGTGCCCAAAATATGTCATTTGCTTTCTGCTAGGACAATAAAAGAAAGAGTTGTAATAGTGAATATCCTTAGTGATTCTATAAGTAGAAACTAGCAGTCAAGTAGTGAATAAAGGGTCATGAAAAGAAAAGAAAAGAAAAGGGGTGAGTAGAGTGAAGGATGAACAATAAAGAGAAAGTAGTGGACTTGAAAGATGAAAAATATCTTAAAAGTGCATAGGATTGGTAGTTACTATAAAAGAAAGATCATTCCTACTCGTCTCTTAGCCGACATTACAACCAAGAAAAGTCCTAATGATCTTAATCTCTTGAAATAACTAAGTATCTAGATGTACATAAAGGGAAAGCTTATGGTATGTTGCATATGTATTGATACATCATTTCTGAGTGTGAATGTACCTTGCTTATTATGTTCTGTGTTTTGTATTGATAATTTGAGAGAAGAACATCACTAAAAGTAAGGGGAATAAGATGTATAAGTCGGTGTACTATATGTGGCATGTTTCGTACTTAATCATGTTGGCCCTGTTTTGAAAAAAAATGAGTCGGTTATAGAAGTTGTATAGTCTTGAATGTGAAAACTCTACATGTGCTTGATGTGAATTGCTATAAGTTGATGAACCACTTAATCATATGCTCTATGGTAGTTGTTCGAGGGTGAATTGATAGAGGTGACATGTGGTGAGAAATATGATTTTATGCATGGAGTTGAGGATTGTTCAAGGACGAACAATGATTTAAGTGTGGGGTGGTGATGTTGGGCATATTCTTATGCCCATTTGTCATATTTTTACCCATATTTTACCTTCTTTTGAGTTTATAATTCTTATGAAATGCATGAATTCATATTTTTGTGTGTCTCTTGAGCTAACAAATATTTTAGATGTTTTGAGCGGGAAATCAAGGAAAAAGAACCCAAAAATAACCCAAGGTGTGAAGAAAGAAGAGTTCGCGAAAGTTGGCCTCCGGCTAGAGCTGGTGTGGCATGCCAACCTCTAAACTTCAGAGAAATCTGCACAAAGTTGGTGCTATGAATGGCGTGGGGTGTCAGGTCCTGAACTTCAGAGGAGAATTTGATCGACACTTTGGCGAGATGAGAGGCGTGTAGCGCCCAAAGCATTCCAGACTTAAGAAAAGTTTCAAACATTCTGGTGCTATGGATGGAGTGGGGCGCCTGAGGGGTTCTAATGCTTAGAAATTTGACTAACACTCTGGTGCTTTGAGTGGTGTGGAGCGCCCAGAGGGTCCAAAAGTTAAGAAATTTGGCTAACACCTTGGTGCTATGGCTGCCGTGAGGCACCCAGAGCTAAACTTCAGAGAAAAATTAAGCCAACCTTGGGGCTATGAAGGGCGCGACGCGCCAAACCCATTCCAAGATGAATTTTGCTGATTTTGAAGCTAATTTCTTGAGGGCAAAAGCGTAATTTGAGGGTTCACCTATAAATATAATATTTAGGTCGTTTCTTAGACATATGAGATCATTTTGTTCGATCATAATAAGGGTTGTAACGCAACTTTGGAGAAGAGACGAGTTCTTAACTTAGGTTTCTTCTTTTTTCTATTGTTTTACTTTGAATTGATGATATCTTTGTTTTTCCACTTGTCTATGAGTGGCTAAACGCCTATTCTAGGGTTTTCACTATAGTTATGGTTGAAGTTTGAAAGATTGATTATTGCTAACTTTGATTCTTTATTAAAGGTTGTTTATATTTATTTATTTATTTTAATTGCTTATTCGCTAGACTAATCACCTTGTGAATAAATCTGTTAGCTTTTGGTTGAACTCAGGAGAGGGAACTGAAAGGGTTAAAAGTAAATATAAAACAGGAATTCAAAGATCCTCTGGCCCATTGGTTGAAGGTTAAAATTTGTTGATAAGGTTAGAGATATACCCTTTAACCCTGTTTAGTTGATATACAAGTAGGCATAACTGTTCTTTCATGTTTCTCCTGCAACCATAGGGATATAGGCGTTAAGGTTTATGAGATAGTTCTTGGATGCTCGGGAGAGTGGAAAAAAATGAGATTGTAACTTGCAACTAGCAATCTTAGGAAGAATTAATCTAGCATAATCAAGTCTTGATAATTCAACCTGATGCGAAAGTGTCATTTTCCTAGATTTTCATCATCATTTGAAGTACAAACAAGCTTGCAACAGTTTTAGTTTATTATTTCATTTTCATTTCAAGTTTAGTAGTTTAATTCTCCAAACCATTCCCCATTTTTATTTGTTTTGTTAGAATAACAAAATAAAGAGTTAACCTTAAACAAGTAATCTGACAAGTCTCTAAGGGATCGATAATCAGCACTTCACTGTCGTATATTACTTGACGACCACGTGCACTTAGGCAACATCATTGGCCTTCTCTAGCCTCCTTATTTTCTTTCCCCTACTAGAATTTATAACTTTTATTTTTGGGTTGTCCTTTTTCCCTAACCCTTATAAAAATAGGATTTATATTCAGACCTAGGAAAAATTCCGAAGTTCTGATTCACGTCGCCTGCTGCAGCGAGGGGTCTTCCACTGTAGCGATTCCATTATAGCGGAATCCATCCGTCGCGACGGCCCTATGCCTAGGTTCACCTGATTTTAACTTAATCCATTCAAAATTATTCATTACGTAATCCTTTATATCCGGGGACACCATCCAGACTCGCAAAAATTTTAAAAATACACACGCTTAGGTCGTCAGGGTGCTATAACGATCAGATAGATTGTTACAAATACACCTTGACTTAATAACCATAATTGATTAGTCATCACTAACAACTGCATACACAAAATGAATCATATAAATTCAAAAAAAATTAGAACATGAAATATTTAAAGCCTCATAATCTTATCATTGATTTGACTAAAACACCTTGCTAATATAAGTTTGTGATAGATCAATCACTACAACCATAGGCGTTTTAAGTTGCAAATCCTATGTTGCAAGTCTTGAAAATAGAATTGGACTAACTATATAGGAGAATCACATGTTTCAAGAATTGTTTGATTTGGTACATATAATTATATAAACCAATCAATCTGGTTTCCTACAAAAGTATCCACTACCAATGTATTGTCCTAATATCTATACTAACACAAATATCATCGTCATTTATATTTCACTTTGGCTCGAACTATCATCACTAAATCACTCTTCAGATTATTATTCCAATAAGAAACTAATAATTCAGATTTCTGTGCTTTTGAATCAATTTATATATACAGAGTGAAACAATCAAATAATGTGATACAGGTAATGAATTTCTATTATCTAAAAAAAATCATTGGTTGTGCCAATAAAGCACCATTAATGGACTAATTGCAGGATCAATCTACTAAGAAATGAATCTAATGCATATCTTCTTCCTGTAGATGATGCTTGTAATTCTTTCTTCTTATGCGTCAAAGATAACCAGGAAAAAGGGCAAAAAGAGAAGAAAAGTGGGAAAAACACTTCCATCAGGACTCACGACAAAGTAAAATTGGATAGATGACTGTAAATATTATGATGATACATATTAAAGTAAATTAAATTAAAGAACGTTCAATATAACAGTGTCTCACTCATTTTCAAGAGGTTCATGATGTAAAAGTTTACTATAATTATCGTTATTAAGATTATTAAATTAAATAAGTTGAAATCATTAATAAACCACACAAACAAAGTTTGACATAATATTAAATTTATGAATGAGAAAAAAAGTTGTGTTTCCTTAAGAAATGAATTTGACTAATAGAGCACCACTAAGAAGTTTGACTAAATACTGCAACGAAAAGAGAAAAAAGGATATTTGTTTCATGGAGTACAAAAACAAAGCCTAATTAATGGCTCAAGACAGTAGAAATCAAACTGCAATCAAATTTGCAAATCTCAATGCATATGAAAAATTGGTCATTGCAACAAATTAAATATGTTCCACATATAGTCAATGGGCATTGGGTTGAAAATTTTCTCCTACATAGCATATCATGATTTGATTTTACATTTATATACTATATTTGGAGATCATTTGGTAGTTTGCATTAGTTCAAAATTATAAAATAAAAAAAAAAAGAAACACTCCAAATTATAGTAGGGGATCTTTGATTCCTAGCAATAAAAAGAAAAAAGAAAAATCAAGCACAAACTCTCTGCATATTGTACAAAATATTGAGCTTTACAATATCAACTTTTGAAGGCATGTGGTGAATTAATTCAAAATCAACTTGTAGTGAATTTTATCCTTGTAATGTTAGATTTGGCAACACAAATACGACAAACTATCAAGTATATTTCAAGATAATGCTAGCTATTTGATATACGCGGAGGAAAAAATAGTTAATGGTGAGACAATTATAATTAAACACCCCTAAAACATGGAGATTCATGTCGTTTGTGCGCTTCTTCTCCCCAACAACTAAAAACTCTATGTATTAAAACTGAAACACGTCAAAGCTTTAAAACTCTACTCCATCCATAATACAATTAAATAGATTTGTGGACGGTTTGTAAGATCATGTTCTTCCTTGATCTCAAAGATTGCATGATTGTGCAGACGTGTGAAATTCATTTCTTAAATTCTAGGTGGAAAAAAAAAGAGAGAAAATAATTACTTCTTTCAGAATTATTTTAGTTAAGGGATAGATATCAAGGAATAAAAGAGTCCAGCTCCACTACATTAAAGAGTATTTTTATCATTTTCTCACGA
>JACEIK010002373.1:70213-93094 GCA_018107945.1 Datura stramonium
ATGTTTGCATAAATTATATAAAAATGTATTGAGAATAATAAAAAAAAAATTTCAAACACTAAAAAATTATGACTCATGTTTTAGAAAAGGAGGATCTTTTTCGTGGATCATATGCTTTTCTACCGAATACACCCTTTATATACTTGGGGCTTGTTTAGCCATGTAAGATGAAATTATGATATGAAATAATAGGTAAAATTAAAGTTTTGTTTCGACATGTAATTTAATATTTCGAAGTTATATTTTTTTCATGAACATAAAAAATTTCATAAGTTGTGAAAACTATCAAAATTTTCCGATACTTATATAATCTTACCAAATTAAGTAAAAGTTCATAATAAAGTATAACACATTATCACAAAGTCATTCTAAAAAAAAATAAGGCACTTATTGATCGAACTTTAGATCAATAAAAAGTAAAATTGAACATGAGTTGTAGTGTACTACTATTTAATATAATCCTCCTACATAGTTGGCGAACTTATATCCGATATAAATGGTTAGCAAAGGTTAGTAAGAGTAATATCTTAAATGATAAATTTATTATATTTGAAATAAATGATTAATAAATATAAAATTTTTTATTTTTTTTGAAAAAATTTCAAAATGGGCTTCAACGTGTCACGGGAGGTGAATCCACCGTTCGAGCTATTTTCTCAGTTTTTTTTTTGAGAATTTGGGATTTCATCTCATGATAATCGCGTGTCGAATGGTGATTTAAAGTAAGTGATTTGAAATTTGGTCAATTTTTAAATTTAAAATTTGTTCGCTAATTTTTAAATTAAAAATAAAATTAAATGTTTAAACACGAGTTTCGTTACTGTAATTTAATAATATGATGGGTGACATATAGAAAAGGATCCGGAAAAGAAGCAATAAAGGCTAGAGACTTTTAAAGTATAAAGTTGCAAATCCAATCCGTACTATTATCTAAGTGTGTGTGTGCGTGTATATACATATGATGTGACAGTTAATTGCCTTCCACAAAAGGGCAATATGTCCCTACAGATGATGATTCAGTAACCCCTTCCCCCCACCCCACCCCCACCCCTTAACCTAGCTAAAGAAAGAAAACAAATGGAGTAATTGTCTTTGAAGTTATATATAGGTCATAAAAGAAGAATGAACTTCTTTTGTTACTGACTTTAAAATTAATAATCCTTTTAAATTCTGTAATTAAAAAATTAGGAAATTTTAAATATAAAAACTAAAAAAAATATAAAATTGAAATTAAATTTTTTATTTTTTTTATTTTTTTTATTTTTTTTATTTTTTTTATTTTTTTTATTTTTTTTAGTTTTTTTATTTTAAGTATTTGATATTCGGTATTTATTTTATAATATCGAAATACGAATATCTCCCCTTTGAAGTTTTATAACAATATATACAATTCATATATATTAAATTTAATATTATTAAATATATAAACAGTTTAGTAGTATACTTGACATCCATTTTAATTTAATGCTAATTTATATTTAACGAGGACTTTACCATCAAAACTAATCTTTTATCCAAAAATACTAAATTTTCTTGAAACGGTTTGGTCATTTAGACCTACTCAAATAAATTATATTTAGAGTAGGTTCAATAAATTTCTCTACAAGTAATTGAAATATTCTTTTTTTTTTGTAATTGATTAACAAAGGTAATTGTTAGCCTAATATAATTGAGACATTTTTTTAGAAATTTAAAGTCATAGTTCTTTATTATATGAATATATATAGGTCGAAGTCAAATAAAGTATAATTGCGGCTTACCGTATCGTAAATAATATTCTTTGCAGTTAAAATTATCAAAGCATACCAATTTGTATGATAATAATATATAACTATTAGATATCAAAAATTAAAATTATTGGACCAACATTTTTAATACCGAATTGTATGATACTAATATATAACTTTTAGGTATCAAAATTAAAATTATCGAATTAAAATTTTAATATCGTACCATCTCTACCCTAATAATAGCCTAAAACTAAATAAGATGAATAAACTAGGAAGTAACAAAAAGCACCAATTACACCAAAAAAGGGGGAAAATAAGAAAATTTGATGGCATGAATTAATAATCCGATAAATCCGGCAGTAATTCTTCAGAAATGTTTGACTCTGAAAGTCTTTAGATAGTGATAAGTGATTGATTGACATGAAGTTAAAATTCCTAAAGGAAGAGTGTATTTTGGTCATTACTTCAGACACGCAAAGGTGATCAAATTATATAATTTATTTAATATGTTTAGAATTCAAAAAATGATGACGAAATGTATAATTTATATAATTTTTTATTTTAAATTGATCCGATCTATTCATTTATAGAGCTATTTATTTAAACGCAAATATTTTAAAACACCTCTAACAGAAAAGCAGAAAGATTTATGGTTTTGGATATTAAATTAAAACTTCAAATATTAATAATTAAATATTAAAATTTAAAATATAAATATATTATTCGAACAAAACCTACAAATTCGGGCTAACTTATAGTTGAGCTTCTATTTCAAACCCTGACAAAAAGAATTTTAATATTATTCTAGATATGACACATTTAGGACAACAAAACAAAAAAGGTCTAAGAAACAGGAACTAGCTTTACTTTGTATCTAAAACACATATATCTAAGGAATAAATAATTATTCTCTCTATTCTATTTTTATTTATTTAATTCCTCCAAAAAAAATCAATATTTAATAATATTATAAAATCAAATATTTTTAAAATTTTAAATTAAGAAATATATAAAATTTATTAAAATATTCTTTAATCTTGTGATCCTAAGTATATCACATCAAAATCAAAGTAAAATATTGCTATTTACTCTAAATTACTCACTCTATTTCAAATCATCCATTGTGATTTTAAAATAGTTATTTCAAATTATTTATTTTAGAAATTAAAAGTTACTTAACTAAAGATATTTCTTTTTTCTTAAAATGTCATAAATAAATAAAAGAGAAAATTATAATTTAAAATTATAAATATCAATAAGAGATAAAATAATTAAAAATACTTCTAATTAATATTTCTTAATAGGCATTAAAAAAAAATGCAATAAATTACTAATATATAAAAGTCACAATAATTATTTATGCGTTTTTAAATTATGATATTTAGTGTTATTATACATACTTTATTGTGAATTGACAAAAAAATCAAGACATATTTTATTTATTTTCTTTTCCGTATTTCTAAAGAGGTGTAGTCTTAATTCTTTTTGAGGTGCCTCTTGGACATTTTTCCCCTCCTTTTGTTCATATTACCTCACGCATATTCGTGCATTTTTATAAATCTTGAAAGGTTTAAGTCATTTTTTAGGCCTGAAAAGGTATTAAATGTGGTGACATCTTCTGATGAAGACATATGACTGATTTAGTGAAAAGTGAAATTATTCTCAGCGTTTTAATTGATTTATTTGATTTTGATCTAATATAAAATATTAAAAAATTAATGGTTACAAACATTAATTGAATTCTCAAAATTTCTAAAAAAATCAATTATATATATATATATATATATATATAATACATTAACATTTTCTTTTGATTTTGTGATATTAAATATATTAAAACAGTTATTAAGACTGTAGGAGGTTTTTGTATTATTTTTTCCCACTAAAGAAAGAAGTTTGTTTTATCTTCTCCTTTTCCTAATCAAATGTTGATATTTTGGAAATACAAAATTGCTTCTATTTGAACAATATAGAATACGGAGCTGCTTCACAAGTTAAACTAATAAAGAAAACAAAAATTTAACTTTTCTAATAATAGCTTGCAGTATAAAAAATTTGCTAAAAACTGGAAGAGATAAAATCCCAACTCAAAGATTGTAGTAAAATGGATTTTCTCACCCCTTTCTAATTTATTTCATCATAATTAACTCAACCCCAATTTTCATTTTTTTTTTAAATTTAGTATTAAATGTGTTGAGGTCAAAATCATATCTAAAATATCTCAATTTTGAGTTTTATATCTAAACTTGTCTATTAAAGTATGCTTTGAAATGTTTATCGAAGGCGTCTTTGTTATAGGTTATTTAAACTTCTCTGTAAGTGATAATAATATTTGAGTAAACAGCAAATTGATAGTTGATGTGTGTTTTAATAAATCTTGATGATAGTTTAGGCGGGGACATCACATAAACATAATACTTGAGGTGTATTTGTTAACCATTAATTCTAATAATTATGTTATTACAAGAATTTTAAAAGTTGCATTTTTAAGAACATATATCATAATATTTTGTATGACTATAAAAGATTTATATAAAGAATAAAATGAGAATTACATTAATTAAATAATATTAATAACAAAAATTTATATTTTTAAAAAATTATAAAATAAATACTAACAAACATTGTTTCTATAACTTTGTAAGAAATATGAATAAGCAAAAAAAACAATATATCTAATATTAATATAGATCAATGAGACTATATATTTAGAAGTAAATAATTAATCAAAATATTGTAGACCCAACAAAGTTGTAAAAAATGAGACCCACACTTTCAAATGTTTTATATAAAGAATATATCAATTGCAAGTTTAAAGTGGTTGAACTAAAACTATTCCCAAAAATACAAACCCTCAACCTTCCACATAAACAAAACCACCCCAATAAATTTCTCAAATTAAAGTAGTCTTATTTACAAACAGCATAGCTAAGAAAGCATGTCTCCTTCTCCTCCTCAAGACGATTTTAGCTTCCCAACAATCACCAATACGCCATCATGTTCTTCGAATCACCACCTTTATGGAGACCAACGTCGGTTGCTTCTACTTAGTCTTCGAGAAAAATCCTACAGTGATCATAGTTATATTGCATCTACAAAAGGAAGATCATGAAGAACATTTGGACATGTCTCCGTTAATGTCCAATTACATTAACCAAAGAAAGAGCTTCTCATACATGAAGGTGCTGCCATGAGAATATTTGAAGATGAAGAAGAGGAGAAAATGGACATGTTATGGGAGAATTTGAATGAAGAAATATCCAACCAAATTACAACAAGGACTTCATGTGGGAAAGATCATACAAAGAAGGTGTGATTATAAATGTGTTTAAATCTTTGAATCTTTCCAAAGCAAGCAAAAGGCCAAGCTTAGTGGTTCTCATCAAAGTCTTGAAAAAGGTGTTCTTGTAATTTCATACTTACCTAATAGATTCATTCAAGAAAACTTAGCTTTTGATGATCAAAATTAACTTTGCTATGATCTCTCAATTCCTTTAATTTAATTTGTTGCACATAACTTTTATTGAGTTTCCTTTACATTTCTAATGTTCAATGAAACCCCACCACTCCCACATTAATTCCTCCCCCACCTGCATCCCCTTCTACCACCTAAATCATTAGATGTATTCTATGACTAATATAATATTGGTTTATTAATTGGCATGCAAGTATTGGGACATAGGTTGTTGCAAATGCTTATTTGTTCAAAGTAAATATTTGAAACTCTTATTAATTACGTAATTTTTGGTACAAGAAAATGTCTGTAGTACTTAGGGCAATTTTCATAAATAGCATTATATTATAAAATAATTACATAATAGCATGATTTACATTAAATTACATAATATAGAATATTTTTATTATGATACAATTTACTATAATCATTATGACTGTATCTAAATTTTAAATTACGCAGGTTTCTCCTTAATTGGTGTTGTTTTTAAAGAGAAGTTGCATATTTAATGGCTATAAATTACTCCTTTATGATCTTGGACCTTTTTTTCATATCTAAAATTTTAAATCAATATTTCATATTTGTGTATTTTCTAAATCAAAAATTACAGATTTTGGAGAAATTTTCTTAACTTTTTTTGGTGTATCGTAGTTCTTGATTTGGAGAAATTTTTCAAATTTGTGCTATCAAATGTCGGCTTCTGTCTATCTGAATGAAAGTTGTGGTGTTTATTCAGAAATATTGATACATCTTAATAGCGTAAAAAAATTGATACATATACAAATATAATACATAAACATAGTATCATAGGTTTCAATAGTCAAAATTAAAGAAAAAAGATACACAGTAAAAGAATCTATAATCGTAAATTACATAGCATTAAATATTTTATAAAAAGATATAATTGTCATACATTGATGAACATTAATGAGTAATTTTCAACTTGTAATAATCATAATGTGCGATACATAGGAAACAAACGCAAATAATTGGCGAAAATTTTCTAAGTGTACATAAAGCAGTAATATTTCATTTTATCTAAGTTCACTTATAAGATTTAATAATTATGTAAATCTTTTTTTTCTCTCCATTGCATTGACACAATCAATACTATTATCGGAGTGGAAGCAAGGGATCTAAAAGAGAGGCTAGACTATATTAGTAACAAGCAAACCTTGAATGTTTATCTACAAACATTTTGGAGATAAATACCAATTAGAAGGTCTGAGACGTGTTTTACATTCATGTTATCAACGAAATTGATACACACTAATAACAAATTGGTACAATGTATGGATACACACAAAGCAATACATTGATACATAACATAATTCTGAAATTACTTGGGGTGATCTTGATACATGTATCAATTACGCCGTTGATATACACAAACAAAAAGAACTTGAAAAATTAGATATCGATTTTGTATTTGATACACAAAAGGATGAAGAGCTTGAAAAATACGACAATATTATTGCTACTAAAATCTCTGCTTTAATTTCATTAAATTTAGCTTTGACATTATCGATGAATATGCATTACCGATAGAAAGTGATGAGGTCCTTCCACGGTGATCGGGTGTCTTATAGTCTGCGTTTAAAATATATTGAAACACGCCTTATCTTCAGTAAAAGATCGGGCCAAAAGGATCAAAAAAACAAGTAGCTACGAAAAATAAGAAGGACAATAATTAGATCTATGATTCTCTGCTTTTGCAAAGTTAGCATTTTTCTTCTACAGAGATGCCAAATTCACTGCTGTCCAAACCCGCAATGGTGAGAGAGAAAAGAGAGAAAAGAGAGAAGGCCAATTCTTTGTGAGAGGAGAAAATCGGCAGGGATATTGAAAATTTTGGAAGAGTGAAAATGGGCATTAAATTAGAAATAAGGATAATTGGGTTGGAGAGAGAGAAAGTAGAAAAATTGATACATATGGTAACTCTTATTTTGTAATTATTTGCTAATGTTTGTAATTTTTTAAAAGTGCTTGTTATCTATTGCACATAGATAGTAAGGTGCATATTTATTTTTTCTTAATTAAATAGAAGGGATTTTTGAATCTTTTATTAGTTGAAAAGCTATAATTGAAGCATGGATCATGATCTTGGCCAGGTGATAAAAATAGCTCATGAAAACACATAATTCGTTAAATCCACTCAAGCTTGAATTAGTTATATTAGCTCGGCCCATAAAAACGGGGTAATACATCCCAAAATTGGCCATACGAAAACGTAAAATATTTTTACAAGCGTTTTGTCATTGATATGTTATATATTCATAATAAGGAAAAAAATAGTTTTATTAGATACTAAAAAATATATAAAAAAAATAAATAAAACAATTAAAATTTAATAAAAATTAGATGAATTGAATTATCGCCCCATATTTTAACTCAATTCATTTCAATACAATTAACTTTTAAATAAATTAATAACTGTATTTTATTAATTCAGATTCATTCATTTGGTGATGGCTCCTAGTCACGTAGTATATCTAAAAGTATGTGTCAAGAGAAGATAGAATTTTGTAAGTTCATGTCAATGTCACGAAAGTTTTTCAACATATAGGTAATAATTGAAAAGGATGTGCCATCTGCTGATTTAATTCTAAATTGATTGATTGGTTTTAATTTGTTTTCTACGAGTAATGAATAGAGAGTTGAAAATGCTTTACTTATACCTACAAAATATAATCAATCATTCTAGTTCTTTTTTTTCAAGCAAACTCCTGGATTGTCTTTAACCCAACTCTATTTTTTACTTTAAATTTAAAATTTAAAAATTTTAAAAAAAAGATTTTGCTTAACTTATCTTTTTTTAACTCTAAATTTTAAATTAGAATAAAAAATAGAGTGTGAATAATGTAACTCCAAACTGAGTTGCACTATTGGTCAACTCTATTTTCATTGAATATAATTTCATTATTTGTAATAATTAAGCACTTTTAATTTAACATAATATAATTAATAAAAACAAAAACAAAATACAAAAATTAAAAAAACAAAAAAAACATGTAATTTCTTTGTAATATTATTAATTTTAAATTTAAATTAGTGAATAATTTTTAAAAAATTAATTTTCTTATATAATACTTATTTAAAATGTATGAAAGCTCATAAAAAATCATAAAATTAAAAATATTTTTATTTTTTTTATTTGTCTTAAATTTAATTTTATGCAAATATAATATATTGTTAATAAATAACATGTACTTTAAATAAACAAAGACCAATAAAAAGCGTTGATAAAGTTGTAGCGTAAATGAAAATGAAAAAAGTAAATTCATTAACGTAATAATTTAAAAATTCACAAAATAATTTAGTAATTTGGCGAGAACTTGAATCCACCAACATCAGAAAAATAATTAATGGATAGGGCAGAAAATTGTTGTGGTTTGTGATTGCGGTGATATGACAACTGCATGTATTATCTTTGTGACATGATAATCGAGGATGAGTGACCTTATGCACTGTCTGAGAAACTTCGGAAGGTGCTTCGGCGTTAAAAATGGTAGTAAATAAAAATTATTGATTTGAATAATTTTTTAGGCTACCGGCGTAAAAAAGTTAAGGATAAAGATGCTCATTTTGAACTTTGTAATGCATTAATAGAGCATTCATGGGAGCAACGTAGTAATCTTCAAAGTTGAATGTTTATATAGAAACTAAAATAAATATTGTCATGATGTAATATTTATTTAATTGTTCATAAAATAAATAAAAAAACCTCAATTATCAATTCAATTTCAATTCAATTCAAATTCAAAATTATATATATATATATATATATATATTCATATATTATTTATTTGCAATTTATATTATCTAAAAATATAGAATATAAAATAATTTATATTGAATGATTTAAACAAAAATATATAATTATATATGTATTACGTCAGAAAAAAGAAGCAATAATTTATTTTATGATTAATAAAATATAATAAATAAAACAAAAATAATAAAATAATATTGAAGAAGAAAAATGAAGAATATTCTTTTTTGGAGTGAAAAATAAAGTTGTGGATTGAAGTTGGTTTTTGATGAACTCTATTTTTGACTTCAAATTTAAAGCTTAGAGTAAAAAATAGAGTTGTGAGTTGAAGATGACCTCAGACGAGAGATTCTAAAACTGATTTTTATTAATTAAAAATCTCAAAAGAAAATAAGCTCAAATAAAGACGGTTTATGCAGCAGCACTAATAATTTAATTGTTTGTTGCGGTAAAATTATTATTAATATTTTTATAGCTCATTCACTCAAGCTTTCATCTACTTAGATAACCGAAGATTTCAAGCTTTCATCTACTTCATCCCTACCTTATTTTATGAGAATAAGCAAAAGGAGTAATACTACCTTAGTACTAAAGATTGTTAACCAGACTCTAATAAAGAAAAAAACACAGAGGTTATGTTTAAAAATAAAAATATGTTATGAAATAATAAAAGGAAAACAGAAATATTATAGAGAAAGAGAAGAGAAAGAAGTCAAATATTAATTCTCTTGAGAGATTCAAGGATGATTATAATGAACGAAAAGCACATCTATTTATATGGATAATTTACCACAACTTTACTCAAAGATAGACCTTCTTATAATACAAAATACACATTTACTACAATATAAATACCTTTATATACATTCACTATAATACAAATATTTATAACATTATAAGCCAGATATCAAGTTTGATAGATAATGTGTCGTTGAAACACTTACTAGAAAAATCCGGTGGAAAAAAATCTAGTGAAAAAAAGCATACATATCTAATAATACAGCATTTGAAATTGCTTCATTAAAAAGCTATTTACAAAATCGATTAGGACAAAACCTGTTAAGGAAAAAAAAGAGTACAACGCATATTAATTCCCCCTAATGAGAACATTGTTGAATCTTCCAATCTTGTGCATTATTTTTCAAAGTTGAAGTTGGTAGAGATTTAGTGAATAAATCAGCCACATTGTGCAGACTAGATTTGTTTGCAGTTGATATCGCCGTTCTTTTGGAGTGCATGTGTGTAGAAAAGTTTTGGCGAGAAGTGCCCGTTCTTTCTCTTTTTATGAATCCTCCCTTTAATTTTCTATGCATGCTTTGCATTATCTTCATATAAAATTAAATAACTTTCATTTGTGCATAACCAACGATCCTTTGACAATATTGATTAGAAATAATAAACTCATATTTGTATTTTCATTCACTCGGATCTCTACTAATAAAAGTGAAATTATATTTTCCCTACCCATATTATAAAATATTATCTCATGGATAGTAATAACAAGATATATAAACACCAATTGCACTAAAATATTGTACTTTCTAACCATTTTCATGAGATCAAATTGATCTTTATTTCGTTAACGATCTTACATCCATTGGGGTATTGATAGAATCGCTTTAAAACTTTAAATCCTTGGATTTTCATATATCATTCTACTGTCTATCTAGACATGAAAATAATTTCATTATATGTATGTCAAGTTTTTCATGTATTAGGACTTATGGCTTGACCTCAAAATAATTGCATCCACCACGAAGGAACTCTCCATTATAATAATATCTAGATTTGCGAAAAATCTTTATCTTGGCAAGAATTTATTTATCTTTCAATGACATTATACTTGAATTGTGTATTTTTATTTGGCCCAATCATTTGCTCTGTCCACACTTTTTGTGATTTAAATTCAAGATCCTCGTCAATATTTAGAATATTGAGCGCTACATCATATCAAAAGTATAAAATTAGAGACGATCATTTGATATCGATCAAATACGATATAACTTATCAAGATCTCTTCATTTTCATCGTTTAGTGCACGAACCTTTTCAGAGTTTTATGAAGTATTATGTCATTGTTCTCTTTTAAAGCACTTGCCTCATTATTGACCATCTTGATCATTTGCTCTTCTCCTTCTTCAAGGTTTTATTTATAGAATCGATTGATATATCACACTTGAGTACTTACATCATAAACTTGTCCTTCAAGGACTCTAATTAGAGCATTTGCGTTGATTTTGAAATTGGGTCGACGAAATAAATGCGGCAATTGATTTAGTGTGGTTTTCTCTTGAAGCTTTAAGTTAAGCGTTTTTGGTCTAGATAATTCATCCCACATTGATTTTAATTGCTTAATCATATCTCCCTAATATTAGAAAAACCAACATTTACCGCTTCCTCATTTGGGGACCCATCTTTAATGCGTTATTGGTGGAGCAATTTGAATCATATACGCATATTTAAATTTTTAGATGGAATTATTTGATTTACGACCACGAATCGGTGTGATGTGAACTATTGACTTGATGCATTCAGGAGTGTTGCTACATGTTAAATAAATATATCTCTTCAAATTTTATTTGAGAGTTTTGTTCTCATAACCAATGGTTTAGCTATAATTGGAGGCATACAATTTTTGCTAAACCAACATAGATATGAACTGACATTATCAACATAGTTTTATTAATTTGAAAGCAGGTGCTCTTAATTTAGCAGAGTTGAGCCAATAATCTTGCAAAAACCAATTGCAAGTTAATAGCCGCACATGTGACCATACGCAGATAAATCTATTAAAGTTATATAACAACAAAGCAGTTCACATGACAGGTGAACGAGCCTATATTCACCTTTTTATAAGTTTCAAAATTTTGGAATATAATTTCAATGTAGTTGATCGAATCGTTACATCAGAAGGCAGCAACCCTGAGGAATTAGAAGAATCTTTTATCTTGACATATAATCATGAATTCTCAATTATTTTTATCACATTTGAATTGGATGAAGCCAGCTTGATTATGCCAACTTATCTTTATTTCGGTAAACTTTTAGTTCTTTTGTATGTGATTTAGTCGTAAATACACATTATTTATCTTATAAATAAGAAAAAAGTAGTGTCTTTTACATAAATAATAGCCGTTTCAATTGTAGTAATATGGAGATATTAGATTTTTCATAATTTATAGTCTCAATTTTTTTCAATGTCTTTGAAACTTTTGAGTTGTACGGGACTTATACATTAGTAGCATTAGCTCTTGTAGCTCTGAATTAAAATTTTGTGTCTTACCACACATATTCTATCATATCAACATCACTAATAGTCTCTCCACATAATTTCAAGTGAGAAATAATTACAGAGCGTTGAAGAGTTGTCTTCCGTGAGCAACATGATCTTGATTGGTGCATTCATGTCGTGCTTTGGATGGATGACGATCGCGAGGTGGTCATACTTTTCTTTTAAGTACATTAAGCATAACCAAGTGGATCACTTAATAGTGAGATATTTAATTTTTAAATTTCATTAATATGATGACACAAATATGCGCCCAGCACGATGCGATTTGATGCTTTGTATTCACTTTTTAATGGTGTCTTGAGGTCCATTAAATCCATATGGATTTCAGCATCAAGACACGCAGAAAGCTAGTTTTGCCGAACTTTGAAGGACAGCGAAATCAAGAGTTAATGATTAGCCGTATTAAGAGAAAATATACCAAAGTGAATTTGTCTGCTACGGGAATTAAGCATCGAAAAAAAAGTTAACATGTTGTGGTCGTTTTTGCTTTTCCACTTCTTGTCTTTTCGTTCTTTCTCAACATGATTTCAATATATATATAGTTGAATAGTGGGTTCAACTCTTCAATAACTGCACTGTACATCATTTACTAAGATCAAGGGTTTGATCACAAATCTCTATTATTCAAGTGCAAAGACAGCCAAAGTAATGCTTCTACGTATTTTAAATTCTTAAGTTTTTGGACTTTTCAATCTGGTCTCTTGGACTTGGTTAACGAATTTTGGAGCATTGACACCAGATAGCAACCCTATGTAGATACTAGAATAAAAGTTGAAGAATTTATTAGTGTCTGGTCCAAGAATGAAATGGGTAATGCTTTATGAGCATGTCAGGAAATGGAAAACTCAAGTTCAAAATGCTGAAGAAGACCTTCAACAACAGACTCAACATATAAAGCTAATGTCTGAATATACCGGATGGAAGGGGATGCAAGATAACCTCCTCGGACAAAAATCTCAAATTAAATGATTTGTGGAGAATGAAAGCAACACTAAGTATTTTTATAGTGGCAGGAAGATTAGATTGAAAATTTATATTATAAAGAATAATAAGGATAAAATTTTTGAGGCTACTGTCAACCATTTCAATAGGTTTTTAACCTTCCCAAAAAGGATTTAGATCTCAATATCCTTGAATGCATCCGCGTAATCATTGCTGAGGATGAAAATGAGAGGATTACAGAGATTTCAATGGAAGAAGAAATTCATAATGCTGTGTTGAAGATGTCTGAGGATAGTTCAGCAGGGCCAAGATGATTTTAATGAAGCTTTATTATTAAATTTGATGTGATCCAATTTATCCAGACATTCTTTAATGAGAAAGAAATTACTAAATTTTTCTTCCCTGTACATGTTTAGTCTCATTCCAAAAGTGGAGGCTCCCTCTACTTTCTCTGATTTCAGACTAATTAGTTTAACCAATTTCTCCATTAAAAGTATTTCTAAAATTTGGCAGAAAGACTAAATCCTCTTCTTTCAAACTTGATCTTAGACAATCAAGTGGTTTTTATTAAGGGGAGATTGATTACTGAAATTTTATTATGCTTAATAAAGAAATCACTCATTGCATTAAAGAAAAATTATGATGGTAATATGATTTAGAAAGTAGACATGGAAAAGGCTTATGACAAATTAAAATGGCCTGAGATTTCCTAGCAGCTGTTATGAGGAAGTTTGGCTTCAATAAAAAGTGGATAGATATAGATTAAAAACTTTTTAGTACTCAATTATAGTTAATGAAACTAGAAGAGTCTTCTTCACTTCATCTCAAGGGCTTAAATAGGGAGATCCGCCTTCACTCTCTTTATTTTTTCTGGGTTCTGAGATTATCACTAAGTTTCTTGCTCCAACCTGTATTTTGCATAACAATTTTATTCCCTTCAATATGAAGCCACAAGGGCCTCAATATTAATCATCTTGCATATGTTTGATGACTTGTTTAATTTTTTTGCATGAACACTACTATCATTAAATTGGTGATAAAGAATAGCTCTATGAAAAAGCTTCTGGACAAAATCTAAATGTGGATAAAAGTTGTTTCGTCACAGCTCCAAACACCAAGGCTACTAGGATCAGTATAACTAGGAAGGTAACAGGTTTCGTGGGCAAGCAATTATCTTTTACATGTTTGAGTTGTCCCATTTTCTAGAAAAAAATTGTATGTTATTCGATAATATGGTCTCTAAGATATCTAAGCAAATAACTGGATGGCAAGGTAAAATATTATTCTTTGGTGGTAGATTACTCTTATAAAGAGTATGCTCCAATCTCTCCCTATCTTACTATCTATCTGCTATGAATCCCCTAGCTACTTTACACCTTATTGAAAAACATTTTGGCCAATTTGCGTCAGGAGAGAGTGGAAATAAACATAGTTATCATTAGAGTTTCTTAAAACCACAAGCATCTCTTCTTTTCTTTTTCTATAGGCATTTAATGTAGTTCGCGTATTTGGTAATAAATTATTTGCACTTGTCTTTCAAGTAAATAATATATATATTGAATAATATTCTGTTTATGCATATAAGGAAGTTTTTCTTGATGGAAGGAAAGTTATTAATTAGGATTCGCTTGAAATGTATTTTATGGAGAAATGCAGGGTTAAGTATTTTCTTTTAAGAGTCTGGCATCTGTCATCGTGCGTATTTGAATCGAGTTTTGGCATATCCTTTTGGTAGGCATAGGCTGAAGACTACAGAGTTTTCTGCTAACTTTTTAGGGTTACAAGTTTGCTAAAGACAAAGACGATTTTTGACAACACTTGAACAACCATGGCTAAAGGTACGTTCCTATTTATTTTTCTTGCGTTTTGGCTCTACATATGTGTTGAAATTCCAGCATGTGGTATCGAGCATACTTTAACCAATTGTTCAGTGTTTTGATACGAGCTCATATTTGATTTTGTGTTGTTAACTAATAATGTATAATGAAAGAATCGGTAAACATATTATGAGGGTATTTGGTGACACTTATATGTGATTAGTTATTTTAATTAATTCCTTACATGAATTTATATATTGACTTCATTGATTGTGTGTCATATAATGTAATTAAAGTGTTTAGGATTTCTTAAAGCTTTAAACAAAATAATCAATAGTCCAACTAGAGAATTTTGTGTTAATATAAATGGTTCAATTCTTTTTTTGAGATTTGAATATGAATAGTAGTATTAATAATACTAGTTTCATGATAAGATAATCCGCGTCTACTCCTTTTGTGAATATGGAAGTATTGTTTAAGTTATTGTAATATTTTATTTTGATGTTACCGTTATAATAAGAAATATGTAGGCTATGCTTATTCTCTTTTGTCGGTCCTTTTCCTACAACGAGATGCTATACCTTTGGATTATGCTTTTATGTGGCTTCCCTTTATACAATCCATTTTGCATTTTAATAATTAACACTTTGTTTAAGTTAATTGTAAAGTTAACTATTGTAGATGTCATTTTTGAGTTCTTAAATTATATGCTTGGGATTAGCCTTAACATCATGGTATATGACATAAAGAGAAATTATACTCTTTAATCAAATAAAGTTAAGTGATTAACATATGATGATGACATCTAATAAAATATGGAATATCTTATCAAAATGGTAACCCTACCCCACGGGGAGGTAACTATTTTGGTTAGATTAATTGGAATGAGACCATTAGCTTTTCGATTGAAAATTATTCTATGCCTGGTACATAATTTATTTTCTAGATTTGTTTTGGTTTACTAGTCTAATAAAGTTAAATAAATTACATGCACGGGTCATGACCTACGCAGGAAGGGTTTAAGGAATTTGCCAAGGGTCAATTATTTACGCGATTCAGTTTTGATGGTTTGTACTTCATAGCTTATGTGTATTCTGTTTCTTTGTTTACCCGGCTTTTTCTACTACTATTTTTTATGAAAATGCTAAATTAGATGCTATCGGTGACAACTTTATAGAATGGAAGGGTAAATCCTTCTCACTTTAGGGTGCTCAGACTTGGATTTGGCTCTCAGGTGTGGAAGAACCACGCCCTAAGCCCACGGAATCAAGTACGCCGGAGAATAAGGCTCTATGAGCGGTGGGAGCGTTGACTCGTTTGAGCTTAATGCTTATAAAATTTCATATAGTCAAAGCATTGAGGTTTTATCACAACGGTGATAGGTCAAAGCTTATACAAGGCAATTGATGAACAATTTATGGGCTCCCAGCAGGCCTTGGCCCGACACCCTTATGAAGAGGCTCTCGGCATGACCTTTGAAAGAAGTCGTACAGTGTGGGAGCACATTATGGAGATGAAAGAACATTCTTGCTAAACTCAAGTCCGCGAGGTTGATATGTCTGCACCATTTGCTTTGTGCATTTTTATCCTCAACTCTCTTCGTAGAATATGATCAGTTCAAATATCTTATAACACACATAAAGATAAATGATCAGCAAATTAACTTTTGACCATGTGTGTTCAAGAGAAGAGAGGTTGAAACATGAGATACTGAAAATATAAATTTGGTGACTGCGTGACAAGAGAAATACAGAAACTGAGCAAAAGTATTCCCTGATGAAGAAAGACGATCTTGATAAAAAGATTCTTGTAGTTTTAAAAGAAGGAACAGAAAGAAAGATTTTCAAATAAATGAGTTGAGAAAAATAATTATACCTTTGTATGTTGTGAATCTAATTTCACTTTAGTTCCGATATTGTAGGGATCAGTGCAAGTTTACCTGACTCACATTGCTAAAATCATGCAAGTTTTCTCTAACTCAGGATGGGGACAGAGGCTCATGTAAACAAATATGATTTTCAATTAAATTTAGAAAATACTTTTTATGTTCCATCATATTCTCTAAATTTAATCAATTGGTAGTTATGATTCAATTTGTCATTAGGTGAAACTTTTGAAAAAAATAAAGTTGTTGGCTTGGTAGATGGAAAAGTGATTTAAATTTGAGCTACACCCACATTGAATAATGTAATGTTGTAACGTGATAAAAAAATTGGCACTAAGTGATGATTTATCAATGAGAACTCATCAAGTTTTGGCATAGAGATTAGGACTCATCTCCATTGAAAAGAGTCAAAAGTTTAGTTAATGATGGAGTTCTAGAAGCTCTTGATTTGTCTGACTTTGGGACTTGTGTGGGTTGCATAAACGGCAAGCGGTCCAACAAATCCACTAAAGGTGCCAAAAGGAGTTCTCGATTGCTTGAGATCATACATACGAGATATTGTGGACCTTTTCCTACCTTTGCTTGGTGATGAGAGATATTTTATCGTTTATTGACCGACTATTCAAGATACATGTATTTATATTTTACATTTAACAAATCGGAAGCAACGATGCTTTTAAAGTTTTAAGCAGTAGAGAAATAAGCTGGAGTTAGATCAAAATCGTTAAGTCTGATAGGGATAGAGAATATTATGGTAGGTACACGGATAAGGGACAAGTTAAAGGCCCGTTTGAGGAGTTCATGAAAGTGAAGGTATAATTGCTCAATATACCATGCCGAAATACCACAATAAAATGGTGTGTAGAAGAAGAAGCCTAGGACATTAATGGATATGGTAAGAAGCATGATTAGCGGATCAAGTTGCCTTATCCTTATGGAGTGAAGCCTTAAATCGTTGTATATATTTTAAATAGGGTTCACTTGAGTTGTCCAGAATGCCTTTTGAATTATGGAAAGGATGGAAACCTAGTTTAAAGTCATTTAATCATTTGGAGATGTCCAAGCGAGCTAGGGTTTATAACCCACAATTAAGGGATTGAGATAAAAGAACAAAAAAAGAACAAAAAGCGGTTTCTTTATAGGCTATGTGATTAACTCTAAAGGATTTAAGTTCTATTGTCCTTCTCATTCTCCTAAAATTGTTGAGGCTAGAAATTGTAAATTTTTTGAGGAACATAGAGTAAGTGGGAATGGTTTCACTCAAGTGGTGAAGTAAGGGAACCATCTATGGTACCTTTATTTATTAGGAACTTGAATGCTAATCAGACAAATTCTCATGAATTCTCTTAAGAACAACAAGTTCAAGAGCTGCTACCACCTGAAGAGCCACATGAAGAACAACCCACTTTACTTGAACCCATTGAAGGAACTTTTGAACAAGTGGGAGTAAGAAAATTCTCAAGAGTTTATAAACCAGCAATTTCTAGTGACTATGTTGTATATCTCCAAGAGTCTGACTACAATATTAGACTTAAAGATGATCCATGCTCATTTTCACAAGCCATGAGTGGAAAAAACTCCATACTTAGGTATGATGCCATGAAGGAAGAGTTGAAATCTATGACAAAAATAAAAAATAAAAAATAAAGTCTGGAATTTGGTTGAACTACCAGAAGGAGTGTCTCCTATAGGATCCAAATGGGTTTATAAAACTAAAAGAGACTCATCTGGTAATATTGAACAATATAAATCAAGACTTGTATCCAAATGTTTCACTCAAAAGGGAGCATTGATTACCATGAAACCTTCTCTCCAGTGTCTAGGAAGGATTCATTAAGAATAATCATGGCATTAGTAACTCACTTTGATTTAGAGCTACATCAAATGAATGTGAAAATGACATTCTTGAATGGAGATCTTGAAGAGGAGGTCTACATGTGATAACCTGAAGGATTTTGTGATAATGATAAAAGTCACCTTGTATGCAAGTTGAATAAATCAATTTATGAACTAAAACAAGCTTCTCGCCAATGGTATGTTAAATTTCATAATGTTGTCTCTTCATTTGGATTTACAGAGAATATTGTTGATCAATTAATATACCTTAAGATAAGTGGGAGCAAATATATTTTTCTAGTCCTATATGTGGATGACATTTTACTTGTTAGTAGTGATTTGGGATTGTTGTATGAGACGGAATAGTTCCTTATCTAGAATTTTGAAATGAAGGATATGGGTGAAGCCTCCTATGTCATTGACATAGAGATTCACAGAGATAGATCTCAAAGATTACTTGGACTATTTCAAAAGATCTACATTGAAAGAATTTTGGAAAGATATGAAATGAAAAACTATTCATCAATAGCAACACCCATCATTAAAGGTGACTGATTTTCATTGAATAAATGTCCAAAAAATGCATTGGAACAAGAGCAAATAAAAGGCATTCCATACACTTCACTTGTTGGGAGCCTTATGTATGCACGGGTTTGCACTAAACCTGATATTGCCTTTGTGATAGGAATACTTGGTAGATATTAAATTAACCCTGGTCTTGATCATTGAAAAACTTGTAAAAGGGTATTGAGATATTTGCAAGGAACTAAGGATCGTAAGCACATACAAATATTCTAACTCATTTGAGGTAATTAAATATTCAGATTCTATTTTAGATGGATGCAAAGATAGTGGTAAATCTACTTATAGATACATTTTTCTCCTTGCTAGATGTGTTGTTTCTTGGAGAAGTGCTAAGTAAATCATTGTTGCAACATCCACATTAAAAGCTGAATTTATAGCATGCTATGAAAATACATCACAGGCGTTATGATTAAAGTATTTTATTTGGGGCCTTAAGGTTGTCGCATTTTGTTTCAAGACCCATTAAGAATCTTTTGTAATATCGACATAAAGTTTTTATAGTTAAAGAATGTGTGAGAAAGCAATATTAGATTTTGATTTTAGTAGTACTACTTTTGATGGTTGTTGATCCTGTGACTAAAGATTTATCAGCTAATGCTTCAAGGATCATGTAACCATATGGAGCTCACTAGCTCATTTTGATCTTGCTTTGTTCTCTAACATTTTGTCTATACACTATCGTTTTTGATATACATGATAGTGCATGCTTTGATTTTCATGTATTATATTTGTGATCATTAGATCAATAAAGTTGGACTCTGAATGACTTATATTAAGTTCATTCATAAAGTTATTGGACAGTTTGTTAGAATATATTATACATTGTAATACATGGAAGAAAGTATTTGATTAAGAGCATAACCGCCATGATTCATGTAGTAATGTGTTCTAATTAAAGTGGTTGTTGCATAATGATTTAGTTGAGTGAATAAAGTTCATGGGCGTATTTATCACTCATAAAGAATTATCTGATAGTAATATGTGGACCAAGTGGGAGAATGTAAGAAAAAACATGTCTCCTTTTCTTTTTTGGAGACATTTAATGTGGTCCACATATTTGGTAATAAATTATTTACCTTGTGTTCTAAGTAAATNGCAGATAATATTTCTGGTTATGCATATAAGGAAGTTTTCTTGATGGAAGGAAACTATTAATTAGGATTCCTTAGAGAAACCATATTTTATGGAGAAGTCCTTAGGGTTAAAGTATTTTGCCTACGAGTTCCTAGCCTACCTATAAATATGTCTGTGACTCCATCAGTTTGGCATACACTTTGATAGGCATAGACTAGAATACTACAAGGTTTTTACTATTTTTTTAGGGTTACAAGTTTGCTAAAGACAAAGACGATTTTTTGACAACACTTGAACAACCATGGCTAAAGGTACGTTTCTACTTATTTTTTCGCTGCGTTTTGACTCTACATATGTGTTGAAATTCAACATTCTTGGGACAGATTTAGTCATCTTAAGGAAAAGGGAGGAATTGGTATTAGCAATACTTGCTCTTTGGGTTGATTTTGTTAATCTAAATATTGTATTAGATCTCATCTTGTCTCTAAAATCAAAGCTTTTGGAGACTTTTATTTCTAAAACGATTTGATTAAGATTAGGAGCAAAGATGAGCACAATATTTATTGGACTATTAGTGCTGGTAATAATAGTTTCTGATGGGATGATTGGACTGGGATATGTCCTTTATCCAATCATCTCCCAGAAGGCTATAAAATCAGTAAGCTTAAAATTATTGAGTTTTTGAAGATGCAGGATGGAATGCTATTAAGTTGCAGGACCTACTTCCAACAAAAACTTCAAACAGTAAGAGAAGAAACAATAAGGATTAAGATTATTCTATCTGGACTATTACTAGTAATGAGAATTATACTAATCAGAGTGCATGGAAGCTGGTCAGAAAAGAAAAGTCCAATAACCCCTTGGTGGAAAATTTTTGGCACAATGTTATACCATTCGAATTTTCTTTTCTTATATAGAGAATGATTCATAAGAAGTCACCTTTTGAAGACACCACCTGCAAGAAGTTTGATAATTATGATGTTGTCAAATGTTTCTGTTGTAGCAATAATTCTAAAGTGACTACCTAGAGCATATGTTTATTCAGGAGGAAGCATTTATGAATATTTGAAAATTTTCTTTGAAAATTCTCTGGAAATTTATCTCAAATTTAATTTCATTAGTAATGTTGTTGCACAATGATGGTAGAGGAAACCAAAAAATCATTTCCATAGAATGATTTTTATCTGTTGAGAATTATGAAGAGATTATGCCTCTTGCAAATTTGGAGAGGATAACATATTCAACCTTTTTAACATCAAATCCAAGATCCTATGGAGCATACAAGTTGCCTTGAAGTTGACCTCTCCCTCTGTTTAATCACAGACTCATCGGAGGGATATGTGTGATATAACTGAAGCTTTAAATCCTGTTATCATTTGTAGGACAATGTATTGAACAGATCAGAGGGTGGAAAAATCAAGATATAATACTGATGCTAGTTTTAATAAAGATACAAGAAAGGAAGGTATTGGAGGCATAATAAGAAATGGTGAAGGAGACTTTGTTAAATCATTTGTTGTCCCTATTCTATCTGACAACATTAATAGAGCTGAGATGAAGGCTATTAAGTATGGATGTGAGTTTGGCATTAATTATGGTCTTGAAAATCTTATATGGAGATGAACAAAGAGAGAATCATATAACAGGAAGCTAAAAAGGAAAGAAGATATTAGGTCCCTAATGGAGGCAGCCAATGTTTTCATTAGTTTCAACTACAGAGAAGGTCAGGTTGCTGACCAACTTGCCAAACTAGCTACTGCAATAGAAAAAGGGGCCATCTATACTGAATTTCAACAGTTATCAAAAATGTTAAGGGTCCACATTATATTTTATGGATAAATGACAGTTGCCATCAATGAGGATCCTATGCAAAATCTAGTTTTGATGTTAGTTAAATGTATTGTTGGATGAGGATATATTCTTTTATATTATGTATAGAATCAAGAGGTAAGGCTCTGTCCCCATCTTTTTTGTACAAATAAGTTTTATATATTGAAAAGGTAGGGGTCTTGCCAAATCCCCCAACACCTCAGAAGGATCATCTGGGTGTTTGAATTTTTGAAAAAAAACCTTTGAATTGCTCCCGAGGAGTGGTACCCCGTTCTTCTGAATGCAGCGCCACTTAACCCCAAGATAAACTGAGAGAAAACGACTCAAATCATTTTTGAGACATTCAATAATCCAACGATGTATGTTGCAACCCTGACCATTCTCTCTCTATTTACTAGTAGTCGTACAACTGGTAAGAAGCATATTGGGATGCCAACATATGCTATTTCACTACTATCATAGTCAACACTAATTTTATTTGTTGTTTTACAACTAGGTAATGTGCTGGATTCGATGATGGTGTGACCTACATTGTCCCCATCTGTGAGGAATATATACTTTCCCATGCTATTTCATGGTTAGTTCTTGGCGGTCGTGATCCTATAGAGTATCTCACTATGTTTTTTTTTGGAAAATCATTATGTATTTAATGCTTTCGTGTATAT